>CM060384.1:40922509-41222669 GCA_030545235.1 Helianthus tuberosus | reverse complement strand
TACGAATTATGAAATAACAAAAAAATGCCAGCTTTTGGGTCTGTCGCGGGCCGCGACAGATAAGACCGAAGCCCTCACGGGCCGCCAGAGCCTGTGGCGGGGCGCGACTGATACCTTAAAATCTGTCGTGGGGCGGCGACGTCCTGTTTTTCACATAAGGTTTCGAGCATTATGAGCTGCAGTTGTCCAGCTCCGATTAATAACCAAATTAAAACTTAAAATCTTCATAACTTTCGTTCTACAAGTCCGTTTTTCGCGATTCTTTTTCCTACGTGTCTGTAATTTAATACAGACCCGTTTAATATCATTACTTGCATAAAATATCGTTTATAGGATGATCGCCTAAGAATTCCCTTTTTATTTATTCGACCCGTTTGGGTATATGCCAACCCTACATAATTTTTACTCGTAATGGTTTCTAAATAAAAATTACCCCTTTTTACTCGGGCTTGTCAACATTGGTGTTCACTACCATTCCCAAAACTTTTGCACACAATATGTCGTGCTTGTTATGAACTAATTTCGATCAAAAACATTGTTACTAATCAACAAAATATGATACTTTTCTTTTGACCCATATCATGGGTTCTTTCAAGAAAAGTTATGCTCTTGGTGCGTCCGTTCTCAACGGACTACATTTTTATATTTCATAATTAACGAGTGACTATCTAAATCATTTCAACACTACCAATTTTACCCAATATTTGACCCATTTGGTTGTCTAATGGAAACCACCACTTTACGACACCCCAAACTTATTTTAACCATCCTTTGACCCGTTTGTCTATCTAGTGAACTTCGTCACTTCAACTATTTATCAAGTTTACATAACATTCTAACATATAGTCGACTAACAAAAATTAATGATCAAACATAATGTAACGAAACCGTGGTTACATACTTGCATAATTCATCGTCATTGATTTTCTAACCATAATTACCCATTCCCGGGCTTGTCCATCTTAGCGTATCACTTCCATTCCCTGGTTTACGCTTTTATAACTCAAATTTAACGAGTGACGTTCAAGTCACTTCGAACACTACCATTTCGACCATTATTTTAACCCGTTCTTTATCTAGTGAGTTACATCACTTTATTTACATTCCAAACATGACTAATTAAACAATATTATCAATAAACATATCTAACCAACTATTTATTTTTGACCCGTTTGGTTTGTCGAGTGAATTCCATCACTTCTTAGACTTACCCAAACGATTACAATTTCACTATTTCAACATCATACATATTCCAACTATTTGTTTTGACCAGTTTGGTTTGTCGAGTGAATTTCATCACTTCATAGACTTACCAAACACTTACAATTTCACTATATCAACATTTAGCATAATTACGACTAAGCTTGTCTACACAAATATAATCAAAAGACAAGTCGCGTACCTTCATAGCTTATCCTTCAAGCGCGCGCGTCCGCTCTAATTTGCCGCTTGAAATTTCTATTACCTTGCCTATAGAGTTCAACCAACGAGATGTTTAGAACTCTTATCACATCATATTTCGCATAATTCACCATATTATTCAATTATGCGTTTTACTCAAAATTTCAACAAATTTGTGTCCTTTTTGGCATTTTAACAAACACCTTATGGGCATAATTTTATACTATTAACAATCAAGTTCATGACTAACTATTTAGCCAAGATTAAACATCATTTTCAAGTTCATTACATCTAGCATGCATAACAACACCTAGATTCATTTCATAAAAATCAATAACACTCGTTTCATGATCAAGATTCTAGTATTCTTAATCTTCCTACAAAACCCATTTAACACATAAGTGGGTGATTCTCAATTTTATATGTATGAATATCAATACATCAAATTATTGATTAGGGTTCATTCCTAACCATGAATTTATCATAATTTCATTCAAACATCTAACATTCAAGTTCCAATTTCGACTTCATATGTTCATCAAGAAATCAAAACGTATCCAAAAGACGAAATTCGCCATACCTTGTGATCCCCTCACTTAGGTGATCACTAGTTTGAGCTTGGTTTTCAATTTGATCTCTATTTGCCTCCTTGATTTGGCCAATTTATGCAAGTTAGGGTTTGAGCAAAGAACCTTCTTTGGCTCCTGTGGGATTCACGACCAGAACACACACTTAGGTGTGTGTTTTGGTGTTTTATTTTTATTAAATTAAAAACCTTTTTCACTTTTGCCAACTTTAGCCCTTTAACTATTCAACTTTTATAAAAGGGTGTTTTAACCAAGTTTTTCTTATTACTTCAAGACTTATGACTAACTAGGTTATTTATTCCTAGTTATTTTATCTTTGCTATTACCTATATTTTAATTTATATATAAAACCTATATTTTTGGGGTGTTACACTAACTGATTAAATCGAACCGATATAACCGAATGGTACCAAAAACCGGTGGGTTAGTTATGGTTAACAAGCCTTCCATACCCGCCAAAAGCGAATCGAATCGGTCTATTCTAAAAACTAACAATGGTGGGTCGGTTATGGTGTGCTAGTATGAGAATTGGTTGCATGTGTACAAAACATTTTTGTCATTAATTCAGATTAGTATGTTGTCTTTTTTGTTTATGATGCTATACTAAGACCTCCTTTAAGCTCATTGTCTTCGTTTTGTTGGTTTCAACGTCATTTTGACTTCTTGCATATTTACAAAAACATTTTGGTAATTAACATTATATTAATATTGTGGGCATTCAGATTAGTATTGTTTCCTTTGGGTCTGTGATGTTATTATGAGAGCTGTTGTAAGCGTTTAAGATGCTTTTATTTACCTGTAAAATTCTTACAGGTTTATCACGTTTGTGTTTGTTGTTCTCACATTATTGGTTTGAATGTCAATTTGATTTCTTACATACATGCAAAACATTTAGGTAGTTTATATAATGTTAATTTCAATGTTTTAAAAACCGGTAAATACCGGCCGGTTATACCGGTATTACCGTTTCCAGACGTAAATCCGGTACGAAACACCCCGGTAAATAAGTGAAACGGCATAAGGTTTGTACCGGCGATAAAATACGGTATACCGCTTTGAAACACAATACCGGTACCGGCTTAGGGTTATTTTAGTTCGGGTTGTTGCTTATTTTTATTATATATGTTACTTATCTTACGTAATTTTTATATATTATGATTATTCGTAACTAAAAGTTCTTATTTAATATTGTATGAAACGAAAATAATTGATGTATTCAACATTCAAATGGCTTAAACATATCGTACACTTTCATTTAAAAGAGCTTGTTGGAAAATTGAATGGTTTTCTATTATCTTTTAAATTATTTTTTATTATGGATTTACTTTTGGATCATCTTTTAATAAGTAATCATGCATCCTGGGATTAACTTTTGAGTTGATGTTGTAATTTATGAAATTATAGAGTTAGCTAGTCAACCCGGTTGAACCGCTCGGTACAACCTGGTTCAACCGGTTGAACCATTTTTTAGCCTAATCCGGTTTGATTTAAAAACCGGTATTTAAAACATTGGTTAATTTACAAGATTTTATGCATTGTTGGTTGTACCTTTACTTTGTTGGTTTTATATGCATTGTTTGTTGTACCTTGTGCTTTGTTTAGTTTTGGTTTGCTGTTTTCTTGGGTAGACGACATGTAACGTTCCATATTTTCGTACGTTCTATTTTTATAAACTTGTATTTGTATGCAATTTCAATCATTGTAATCCAAGACTTTCGATCAATGAAAATCATACATTTCTTTTACCATACTTATTCATTCATACATGCACCAAACATAATCAATCACGGAATTCGCATCTTATATAGAACCTAGGCATACTTTATGCTTACATGATCATTAAAATGTCAATCATACATACTCACACATTATACATAAAAACAAGTCAAAATATAAGTTTCCAACCAAAAATAGCATCAAAACCAGGTCTAAGGGCTGAATATGAACAAAAAGCATGAGGTTTGGAAATACACTCCCTCGCGCGACGCGAGACCTTTTAATCCGCAGAAAGTTGTTACATGTTACAGACTTACCTGTTAAACTCTTATTAGTTAACTTTGTTTATATACATGTCTAGTCTCCCCACTTTAACTTTGGTAATATACATGGTTAGTCCCTCTACTTTTATTCCTTTTAGTATTTCGCCCTTTAATTTCTTCTTGCTAACATGACGAACCAACCTGGCCTGGACGCAAAACGCGGGTAAAATTTCTAGTTAGTATTAATTATAGGACAAATATATAAAAATTACATGTTGCTATAGTGCTATGTGCGTAGCTTTCATTTTATAAGGTTGTGCTATATGGACTTTAAAACATAGACGTGGGCATTGCGGGCTTGCAGGGAACATCACGCCTAGGGGTGGCAATCGTGTCGAGTTGATGGGTTGCCGGGTTGGCGGGTGGTGGGTTGAAATGTTCAACCCGAACCCGACCCATATTATTATTCGGGTCAAAGATTTCAACCCTAACCCGACCCATATTAATTCGGGTCAACTCGAACCTGACCCGTTTAACCCATATTTTTAAATGAGTGATATAAGTTGTTGATTTATAAACGAGTTGTTCGGTTTTAAGCGGGTTATCGATAACATGTTTAATGATGAGTATGAGTGTTATAAATAAATAATATAATGGGCCAGAATTAACATTATTATAACTAACCATGTAAAATAGAAACCGAAAAAACAAAAATATAAAAGTTTTTTTTATCTAAATAGTTAAGCGGGTTAATGGGTCAACCCGTTTTTATACGGGTCAACCTGACCCGCCCCGACCCGTTTTAATACGGGTCAACCCGAACCGACCCGTTTTTTAAAATGGGTCGTGTTAGTCGACCCAAACCAGTTTTTTTCGTGTCGGGTTCGGTTCAAGGGCTGTCCAAACTGCTCGACGATCGCTCGAAAAATGCCCGAAAAATGATCGTTCGATTCCCGCTCAGTTTGTAAATGAGCCGCTCGGCTCGGTTCAATTTGAAAACGAGCCAAGCATGAGCAAAGGTCCGCTCGCTCATCGATCGCTCGGTTTTGCTCGAATTATTTTTATTAAATAATTAATATATATATATATATATATATATATATATATATATATATATAAGATTAGGTTCATGAGTGAACAGGGGGAGGTTCGTTTGAGAAGAATATTCTTAAAAGAAGAAAAAATGAATTAATCTAGACCCTTTATTTTTTTAATCAATGGTTGTGAATCAAGATATTATTTTTGTCCACTTTTAATTAATGCTTTAATTACAAAGGGTAGTATAGACATTTTGATGTAGAATATTAATAAATATTTTAAAGAATTACTCAAGCCTTATTAATGCAACAATAAATTCCTCCTTCACCACCATTAATGTATTGGCTCCCACACAAATTTTATTAGAAGTGACAAAATTATTTAAAAATTTTGTGTCCTACACATATTTTATTATGAGTCGCAAAATTATTTAAAAGTGTTTTTGTCCTAGACATTCTGTATCCCACACCAGAATATTGTTTTAATGGTGTAGGAAACGTTGAAATTGTAAGATCATGTGCATGATTGTTTGTATTGTGTAAGGTGCACAACGATTTTATAAGATAGGCTCATTAAATGATTAGAGTTCATTAATTTGAATAACAAAAATAAATAATACTCATTAAATGGTTTGTTCAAATTACCTTTCTATTCTTTATTCTTTTTATTCTTAATTTGTAATTTCTTCTCATTTGAACTCCCCACTGAGTGAACAACATCCTTGGTTGTGAACCTTGAGAACTAATCTCAACCATTCGTTTTATTACTTGTGAAAAAGGGCAAGATTGTAATTATACAATTTATTTTTTATTTTAAATTCCTTTCCATAAATCACTGGCAGTTACAATTCCTGTTTCTTAGCATTTGTTATGTGATCTTTCATTATATTCAAATTCTATCATATACTAGTCCAAAAATTTCGAGATTAAATCCCTGCTAATAGTTTAATCACGACATCGATCATGGAGGATGCTCATAGTAGCAACTTCAACGGACAAGACTCAATACAACAAGATGACTTGAATCCAGTTTTTTACACAACCATGAATCGCCCAGGTTTTGTTTTTTTATCTGTATTGGTCGGTAGTCTACAGAATCGTCCAGGTTATTTTCTAATCAGTTTTGACATGTCAATCGCCCAGTTCTTTGTGATCAGTTTTCGGTTCATGGCATTTAATGATATACATTCCGTTTTGTTGATTTATGTTTTAATTGTTAACGTGTTCTGAAGTTCCATAGAATTCATGAATGAGATATTGGATGACTTGTTTACAGATATATTGGAGTAACTGAATATTTTAGGATAATAAAACAGTTGCATGTACACATATGTACTGAACATTCCTGAATATTTTAGAATGACTTGTTTAAAGATATATTGGAGTAACTGAATATTTTAGGTTAAGATAACAATTGCATGTACACATATGTACTGATCACTCATGTTACCACATATCTTATTGATTTCACTATTTATTATTTTTTGTGTAATACAATAACTGATTTGTTATGTCAGGTAACTGAAAGCATGTAATTTTTTTGTTGCCAACTTTTTTTTATGATATACTAATTCGTATAACAAACTACCTGAAGCTTAATTAATTATACTTGTGTGTTCTATTAATGATCAGAGTCAGTTGCTAGTAATGTATACGAAACACCTAACGGTAGTAGGTATTGGACGCCAGTTGTTGCGCCCAGTTTCAAACCCTTTGTCAATGCGAGATTTAGTTCGATGGAAGCTGTCATTGCAATGTACGAGGAATATGCACAACTTGCATGTTTTTGTACACGATTGGGTACTTCTAAGAAAGAAAAAATCGGCGACAAAAAAATAACAAATCTGCGATATCTCTTGTGTTCTAGAGCCAACAAACCTAAAGGCACCGATGGTCAACCATTTGAGGTTGATACTATTTCCCCCAAACGACGTTCAAACATAAAAGTTACAGACTGTAAAGCCTGTGTAAAATTTAAACGTCTGAAAGATACAGATGAGGTTGAATTATATGACAGGGTAGAACAACACAACCATGGGTTTACGTCTCCTGAAAATCTTGATTTATCGCTAAAGAAGAGGAAGCTTGATTTTTCCACTATAGAGTTTATAGCAAAATGTCATAATGCTAACATTGTTCCCACGAAATCCTACAAACTTCAGGTGGTCATAAAAGGTGGTCATCATAATGTACAAGGCACGGTTATGGACTATAAAAATTGTGGGGGAGATATTCGAGATTTCATCGGCGAAAGAGACGCCCAATTGTTAGTTGACAAAATGAACGCAAGATGCAAGAACAAAGAAAATTATAATTTTGATACCCAGATTGTTGACACAGAACTCCAGTTGCTGTTTTGGTGTGATAATGTTTCGAAAATGAATTACGAAGCATTTGGGGATGTTTTGGCTTTTGATGCAATGTACCACACGAATATGTAAGTTATAAATTCTCATATTCTAACTCTTTAGTTATTTACATTTGTTTTTTACAAATTAATTTTTTACAGGTACAATATGATTTTTGTTCCATTCACTGGCGTTGATCATCACAAAAAATGCACGATATTTGGTGTTGGCCTCCTTCATAACGAGACAATCGAGTCATACACATGGCTTCTACCAAAATTTCTTCAAGCTCATAACGGTAGACAACCTCTTTTGGTTCTAACCGATCAAGATTGTGCCATGAAACAAGCAGTTAGCAACGTATTCGACAAGTCGCATCATCGACTATGTATGTGGCATATAATTCAAAAGATACCACTAAGGTATTTATTTACAAACTTTCTGGTTGTAAGCTATTTGTACACTTGTGTACAAGTAGTATCATACACTGGTGTTCATTTGATGCTTCCTTTTTATTTGTCCTTATACTAACTTTGATAACTTTTTCATTTTTTTTTACAAAATACAGATCAAGGGAGACAACTTGACAAATATCGAAATAAAAGAGAAGTTTCACAAGCTTGTTTGGAACGTCTATATCAAACCTGAAACATTTGAGAAAAGGTGGAATTTATTGATAGCCGAATATGGGTTAGAGTCCCATACATGGTTGACATAGATGTTTTCAATTTGGGAGCAATGGATTCCAGGATACTTTCGCGAAATACCCATGTGCACTTTAATGAAAACGACATCCAGATGCGAAAGTGCAAACCATATGTTTAAAGCAGACTCGAGCACCCATAATACATTGGTTTAATTCATGTTGTGTTATGATACGATACGTCCATCGATGGGTTAAGAAACAAGCAACGGGAACTTTGTAATCATACTGAGACCACCAACCCAGAAAAATACAAAACAAGCTACAGGATTGAACGTCATGCAAATGTCATTTACAGAAGGAAAATTTTCTACGAGGTTCAAAAGGAAATTTTCAAGGGTACAAAATGTAGCTACACTGCGGAATGGTCCTTGGTAGATGGCGTTCATTGTTTTACAGTTGCTCATCTAGATCACGAAAAGGATGTTGTTAACGAGTTCAAGGTTAGCCAACTATCACTAGTTACTAATATGATTACCTAATTTTGTATTTAGCTTTGTTTAATCAGTGTGTATATTTTACTATACACCAGTGTTTATTATTTACTCCAGTCATACTAACCAGCTTCTCAATCACCTTTTATTAGGTGACCTTTAACAAGGAAGACCTATCGGTTTCTTGTGTTTGCAATGGTTTCACCCGAGATTGATTTCTATGCCGCCATGTGTTTTGTGTCTTCAGAAGCCAAAATATTCAAGAGATCCCAGCCAGATACATTCATCCATCCGAGATGGAGACGAAATGCTCTTTCGAGTATTGTCCATAGTATGGAGAACAAGTTATCCCTAGACCAATCTAGGAGTGCAGAATTATGGCGAAGAATCTTAGATAACATGGACATGTGTAGAGATCGAGTGCGGGGTAACATTGATAAACTGGAGGAAGTAGACTCACATATTCAGGCACTTAAAGATAAGATTTTCGCTGAAGTTCCATACGATCCAGAAATAAATAAAAAGGGTGTAGCAATTCAGGAAATTATTACCCACACTGAACCGGACGAGATCTCGTGTACGACACCAAAGAAAATACGTAACAAGGGTTGTGGGAAGCACAAAAGCACGATTGGTCCACAAGAAAAAGCAATAAAAGTTGTCAAGAAGCCACGAAGGAAATGTAATTATTGTAGAAAATGAGTTAGAAAACACGATAAAAGGAATTGCCCTCTAAAAAAAGGGAAGCCAACTAAAGATGACTCATCTACAGATGAGGATGATGAGGAAAATGATGGAGTGTGTGAAAACCGGGTGTTAAAGTGTATTATAACAAGTGTTTTATTGTCGTGAACTTGATTATATGTGTCGAATGTGATGTCTACGAGCGTTTGTGGTTTCACAGGTAAAACGCGTAATATGGAGAAGTTAGAGAGTTTAGTGATGAAACGGGGCAAGCACGGATGGTTATTAAAGAGATATCACGTTAAACGAGAGTTGTTCGAGTCGAAAGATAACTCAAATGTGCGAAATATGTGCTGAAGTGAATTTTAGGGACTTGGAAGTAATGATTTGAAAGTTGATACATAGTTTGTGTGTGAGCGAACTATGAAACAATGAAGACCAAGGGGTGATTGGTAATTAAATGAAAGATGAAATTGAAGAAATTGGTGGGGTCGTGATTTTGACAGAAGATACAAAACGTAACTTACGTTTTGTGCTGTAACTTACGGCTTAGAAAGGATTGCATGTTGACTTTGGAAATTATTGTTTGGAAATTATTAAAAGGTTAAAAACCTAATACATGGGGGCTGACATATGCATATGGTGGCGCTAACATTGGAGAGGAATCACGTGACATTGAAGGCAATCTTAAAACATAATCATCACATCATGATCCTCATATACACACGCACACATGTGAATTAAGAGAAGATTTATTGGGAGCAGACATAAAGGAAAATGTGAAGGGTTTTTGGGGGCCCACGGTTTAGAAGACATATGCACATGTGGGCCGGTATCTTTGACAGTGGGCCGATTAAATGTGGGCTTGATTGGGGCGGCAACATCATCATCACATATCTCGACGGCAGATTGGAAAAGGGCACCAAATATAATAATACAAAGACATCAATTTCATCATCGGACACATCCGACAGAAGACGAAGATCAACCGACATGAGCGGCTAGTCTTTTATGGTTTCCTCCGGATGGAGGGTTTGTGTAATTAGGTACTTTTATGTGTTTTTAACCATTGTAACTTGGTGATCTAAGCATTCGATGCTTTTCACCATAGATTTAATTGACTGATTATAACTGGTTGCATTTATTTAAACCTTAATTTCTAAGCATTCAGTTCCCGAGAGTTCTAGTAATTGGGATATATTTGACATGGGGTTAGGGTTTGTAATTGTAATTGATAATCATTCGATAACCTCCCGTTATGTATTGACCGGAGTACTTAGTCGTTGGTTATCACAATTGGTTAATTAGGTTAAACATTTATGTCTATGTGAATGTTTTGATTAAACACATAACTGAACTTATTTGCAAACCTGAAATCTGGAGGAACCTTTCTTTTTCCTATTTGTTTAAAACCTCACGTTCTTAATTCATAATTTAGTTAATCCATAAATCAAACAATCATCAGTTTATTTTTTTTATAGTTGTTAATAAATACTTGACGTTACACACTTTCCACAATCCTCCTCTGGTTCGATACCCGACTTACTCTAGCTACCTAGTTTATTTCGGTTTTTGCATGTCACTAACGACAGACATCAAAATGGCGCCGTTGCCCGGGAGGCGTGCGCAAAGTGTTTAGTGTTAAGTTTCATAAAAAAAAAACCTAAAAAAAAAAATTGTGTTTATTTTGTCATCTTATTTGTTCGTGATTTACGTGGGTAGTTGAGCTGTGTTTGTACAGGATGACAGATCTTACTATATTTTGCGGCTCTTCTACATGTATTTTGTGCGGGGAACCACTTCACCCGTGTATCGGTTGCCGCGAGGCCCGATTTAAACGGGAAAGAGCGAAATTGGAAGAACCACCGATGCCTTGCTATGGTAATCCTTCCCCTCCACCATATTTCTATGATTCTGATACAAAAGTGGAGGATGGTTATTACTCTGACGGATGGGATCGGGACGAGGATGCTTATTATGAACCAAGGACGGATGGACGATGTTTCTGTTGCGGTCATAATCATACTTCTGTTTATGAAGATGTGTGCGCGGTGTATTTGGAAAATCCAGAGTATTGGAATAAAAAAATGATGGATGCGTACATCTCAACACCGTATCAGGGATACCGACAGTATCATCCCGAGGAATATCCTGAGACCGAGGAGGAGAAAGAGCTTGCTATGTTGGAAGTGAGTTTGTCCAAACTCGAGCAGTATTTATTAGCACCCAACCTTTCCGATGAAGATCGAATCAGCTGCCTAGTTTCCAAGTGTCAGAAGTTAAAAATGAAGATAGATATAGAAGAGCGTCTCTCACCATTACCTGATGATATTAGAGATTATTCTCACATGGAAGAGGAGGTTGTGGAGGATAACACCACACCAATGAATCCTTTATCTGATGAAGAGTCACTGGTGGATCAGATGGTGTGTGAGGATGATGAGGCAGAGCAGTCTGATGAGATAAATGTGTGTACCGAACCTCTCCCCATATCAATAATTCAAATTAATAAGTGTGGGGAAGAGGGTTCGAGGAAGAAGATGAGAAGGGTGAAACAACAAGACATCAAGGTGTATATTGTGAAGTGGATTAGCGAAACCCGCAGGTGCAGTCTGAACATGCCAATTATACTGACAAACCTATGGAGATGGCATGTAAATTTCCGTGCATTCATTGGAAATACAAGGGGTAAATGTGCACTGAGACCACCATAGCGCATATCAGGCACGGTCTGGCTGAAGACCTTTAAACTTAGCGCTCTCGGGAGGCAGCCCGAGGATGTAGAGTATTGTATTGTATTTTGTTTTGGTTTCGTTTCGTTTGGTGTGTTGTGTTTTGACAGGTTTATACAGTTCTATCTTCACGGATGCAATGAATCAAGTGTGGGGATGTTTGGCAACATCCCCGGTGAGATCTCAAAGAATCCATGAGGGGCGTATTCTCCGGTTAGATCGCAACAGTTACACCGCCACAAACACTCACTTGTTTTCTGATCAGGTGCATGTGTTTATCTATCGTGTGTTTTATTTGTTTTCGTGTATTGGTGGTGTGAATTTTTTGTGTTGGGAATGGTGTTATTTGTCGAGTCAATTAGTTATTAGCCGTTCATGGTTTGCGGGTGGCATCTCCTCGAGTTTAGACTATAAATTGCACCATACATTAGGGACAATGTATCCCAAGTGTGGGGATGCGGTAACTCGAGAGAGGGTTGGTATGATTGATGATCTTAAATGCTTAAATTGGTTGAAATTGGTAAAAAAAAAAATTGAAATTTTTTTGTCTCAAGTATGCTGGAACTACATGAAAACCGACATTTTCAATCGCTAAAGGGTTCCTACTGATATTAAACTAACTTAGATCCCTAGTTATGGTTGTCCCTTTAAGTTTCATGAGAGTATTTCTGACAAGTTTTAGAAAATATTTGAGAAGAGATGCCTAACTAGGGGTAACATGCTTTAGGAATTACACATGCTACGTGTCAGTAACCCATATTCCTTTTGTTCGGTGAGATATTTGAGCCTACTAGATTGTTAGTTGAATTTCAATAAATGTTCATTTGTTGAGTGTAGGCCATATGTTACTTTGTGTTAGAACTTGTGTGGTTTGATACGTGCCGAGACTGTGGTTTAGCGTATGCACATAAATGATAAAGGCATTAGGATCCCTTCCATTATGTTATTTGTTGATTGTTTATCCACCCACCTTAGTTAACCATGTTGAGCCTTTCACCTTTCTTTTGTTACACCTTGTTTGTCCCGTGTGATTACCAACCATGAATGACAATTGTGTGTTAGATGTTTGTCGAAAAAAAAATGAAAAGAAAAGAAAGAAAAAAAAAAGAGAAAGAAAAGAAAGAAAAAGAAAAGCAAAAATCATTGTTGTGTTCGTGTTAAACAAATGGGTTGGAAATAACCCATGTGTTAGTAGTATGGTGAATAAGTTGTCATGGTTTGGTATCTTCATTTGTGTTCGCCAATAAATATAAAAAACCAAAAATAATTCCTTACCTTTACCCTTAACCCAAAACCCGTAAGTCCTGTTGATATGTGCTATGTTATTTGATACAGTGGAGGTGTGATTGCTATACAAGCTTATGATTGCAAAGTAGCGTATTTGGTTTTGAGTGAAATATATACTAGCACATTACACGCTAGTCTTGAATAAACCGAGAGGAGTGATTATTGTGAGGGGCGTGTGGCATGTGTGTAGTATCATAAGCATGTTAGTGTTAGTTAGGCAAGTCTTGAATTGTTTTAAATGTGTATCACTTATTTGTCAGATTGTCAATCTTGATTGTGTCAGTCTATGGGATAGGTATGACTTGGGACCTTAAATTGTTGATTCGGTAAGGGATTTGATGGTGATTTGTTAATAAGGTGAGTAATGTGTATGATGGTTGCTTGAGGACAATCAATGATAAGTGTGGGGATGTGATGGAGTGTGTGAAAACCGGGTGTTAAAGTGTATTATAACAAGTGTTTTATTGTCGTGAACTTGATTATATGTGTCGAATGTGATGTCTACGAGCGTTTGTGGTTTCACAGGTAAAACGCGTAATATGGAGAAGTTAGAGAGTTTAGTGATGAAACGAGGCAAGCACGGATGGTTATTAAAGAGATATCACGTTAAACGAGAGTTATTCGGGTCGAAAGATAACTCAAATGTGCGAAATATGTGCTGAAGTGAATTTTAGGGACTTGGAAGTAATGATTTGAAAGTTGATACATAGTTTGTGTGTGAGCGAATTATGAAACAATGAAGACCAAGGGGTGATTGGTAATTAAATGAAAGATGAAATTGAAGAAATTGGTGGGGTCGTGATTTTGACAGAAGATACAAAACGTAACTTACGTTTTGTGCTGTAACTTACGGCTTAGAAAGGATTGCATGTTGACTTTGGAAATTATTGTTTGGAAATTATTAAAAGGTTAAAAACCTAATACATGGGGGCTGACATATGCATATGGTGGCGCTAACATTGGAGAGGAATTACGTGACATTGAAGGCAATCTTAAAACATAATCATCACATCATGATCCTCATATACACACGCACACATGTGAATTAAGAGAAGATTTATTGGGAGCAGACATAAAGGAAAATGTGAAGGGTTTTTGGGGGCCCACGGTTTAGAAGACATATGCACATGTGGGCCGGTATCTTTGACAGTGGGCCGATTAAATGTGGGCTTGATTGGGGCGGCAACATCATCATCACATATATCGACGGCAGATTGGAAAAGGGCACCAAATATAATAATACAAAGACATCAATTTCATCATCGGACACATCCGACAGAAGACGAAGATCAACCGACATGAGCGACTAGTCTTTTATGGTTTCCTCCGGATGGAGGGTTTGTGTAATTAGGTACTTTTATGTGTTTTTAACCATTGTAACTTGGTTATCTAAGCATTCGATGCTTTTCACCATAGATTTAATTGACTGATTGTAACTGGTTGCATTTATTTAAACCTTAATTTCTAAGCATTCAGTTCCCGAGAGTTCTAGTAATTGGGATATATTTGACATGGGGTTAGGGTTTGTAATTGTAATTGATAATCATTCGATAACCTCCCGTTATGTATTGACCGGAGTACTTAGTCGTTGGTTATCACAATTGGTTAATTAGGTTAAACATTTATGTCTATGTGAATGTTTTGATTAAACACATAACTGAACTTATTTGCAAACCTGAAATCTGGAGGAACCTTTCTTTTTCCTATTTGTTTAAAACCTCACGTTCTTAATTCATAATTTAGTTAATCCATAAATCAAACAATCATCAGTTTATTTTTTTTATAGTTGTTAATAAATACTTACCGTCACACACTTTCCACAATCCTCCTCTAGTTCGATACCCGACTTACTCTAGCTACCTAGTTTATTTCGGTTTTTGCATGTCACTAACGACAGACATCAGAAGACGAAGATGAGGAAGACATGGAGATAGAATCGGACGAATCGGATAGGGACGACAATGCTAGCGATTTTTAGTATATTCATCCAAAGAAACTACCTTTTTAAACTTCTCTTTCGTTAAATTTGATGATTTAAACACTTACATTGGTGATTGTTTTTAATGATTTGCTATTGTCTACGTTCATCTTTTTTTTTCGTTTGTATTTGTTTTACAATGCTTTTTCTAATAATCTCTGTAACAACTCCTATTACGTCAGCGTATTTTCCAAATAAAAACCCTCTGAACCTAAAGCATTACACCTCTTTGTAAACAGTGATACTGTTACTGTCTATGTTTATCAGTGTTTTAACTAAGTAGTATTTGATAAACAGTGATACTGTTACTTAACCAATGCATCACTTTTTATACGCACTTAAACCTATATACACTGGTGTTTTTACATATGTTACATATATGTACTTAACGCTTATACACTTGTGTTTTGTTCATACATTTTCTGTTTTGAAGTATATATGCATTGTCAATCTCCTAACAATGGATTAAACCAAAAAATACCATGTACATACACAAAAAAAGTTTACCAAGATTGTCGCAAACAACAAAGCCGAAATTCAAAACAATCGTAAATCAAAATCAGTTTCACTACCAAGTTCCTTCAATTAACATTAACATCCAAAACGTTTTCAACCTGAAACCCTTCGGCCAAGTTCCATGCGACGGCTGCACCCATTACTTCATCGCGCCGCTTGTTTGCATCGGAACAAACAATCTTGCAAGCATACTTTTTCCTTAATCTTGTTAGACTAGCCTTTTTTTGTGTATGCGCGAGAGGAAACCCACTGTCCCATTTTAAGTCGGTTTCACCGAACCAGGTCTCCATGTGACGCATAACGAAAACTCCATAATCCACACTATTTTCTACCTTCGCCCATTCGATCTCCAGCCTTTTTGGTATTACTGGCTCAAACTCCAAACATTTCGGATGGCGTACGGATCTCAAGTATTTTATGAAAACCTCTTTCTGCGTTTAAAGCAAACATAAACCAGGTTAGCAACTGTATACACATGCTTACGTTTATAAATTAAATTCATACTTACCACTTTAAACGGTGCCGTCTTCTTTAAAAAATCAGTATTATCCGAAAACTCGATGAAGCTCTCACTACCATGCATTTTGTCAATTACACTTATTGCCGCCTTTTCCATGTCAAAACTCACCAGATAAAAGTGATGATTTTCCAGTATTGGAAAAACAATCACCGTATAACCGGCCAGCTTCAAAAGTGAAGCATCCTTAATCAGCACCATCAGCAACGCACTGCTGAACTTCTCCAACCGACCCTTGTCATCGTACTTCGTGTTACATAAGACGTCGTCGTTCTACATATTTAAATTAACAAACAATCAATACCTGAATTTTTTTTCCAAAAGTAATTAAAAAAGATTTACTAATATAAGTAAACTAATCACTTACAAAACAAACTGTGTGGCAAAAAAGACAACGACTTTCACCAATTTTTTTGTAAATCTCTTTGCTTTTCCCCTTGGTCATCTTTCTACCGTTAACTTCTTCGTAATTGATGTGTGTAAAATGCAACATATAAATTACATCAAATGAGGCATAAAACTAACCCTTTTAAGTACTAATATTGGAAAAAGAGTGTTTTTGTCTTCCTTTTGTATTTTCAGGATTAAATGAGCTCAAAAACACAAAAGAAGCAAAAAGACAGCTAAATCCAACATAAATACAAGAAAAGGAACATAAGTGGATTGCCCGACCCCTCAACGGCATCTTCCCAAGCAAAATAGAGAAGGCAGAAGACTGAACACGCCCCGTGCTCAGCCAGCATGGGGCCGTGCCCAAGAAGCAGCAAAAAAGACAAACCTATAGAAGCTTCTATTGCCCACCACGGGGCCGTGCCCAGTGAACACGGGGGCGTGGCGAAAGTACAGCAGGCGCATTAATTGTAATTGCGAATTACAATTAATGAGGAAAGAGAGAGTGTCAGACAGGCACGGGGCCGTGCCCAGCGGAAATCAGTAAATTTAATTAAAACGCCCAGATACAGATCCTGAACACGGGGCCGTGCTCACTGAACACGGGGCCGTGTCCAGCCTCCGTTTCCGTTTTTCTTATTGTTTTCTGATCTTGAGACTCGGTTGTGGTCTGCTGAGTGATTCTTATGGATCAATACTAAGGAGGTTACAACTACACCTATGAGGAGGATGATTATAGAGGTAATTATTGCACTAATTGTCGTAATGCACGCTCGATTCAAAATAATCACTCATATCAACCATCCAATTCATACACCTACTATGAGGAGCCCAGGTATGAGCCATCAACTTCATACACATCCTATGAAGACCAAAGGTATGAACCTCCTCCCTCATACTCATATTTTGATGAACCAAGGTATGAGCCTTCGTACTCATACTTTGAGGAACCAAGATATGAGCCACCACCTTCGTATGCTTACTATGAGGAACCTTGGCGTGAACAACCCACCTCATATGAGTATTATGGAGAACAAAATTACGAACCTTATCCATCATATGCTTACAATGAAGAACAATGGTGCGAACCATCGACTTCATATGAGTATTATGAGGAACAAAGGGTCGAACAACCGGATTCAAGCTTAGAAAATACCGATTCTTTTTCTATAACCGAAGTGACCGATAGGATATTAGAACACATTAGATTTATCGATCGATGTATAAAAGAAGCTCGCGCAAGGGAAGAGGAGTCCCGCGCAAGAGAAGAATTAAAAAAGGAAGAGATAACTGAAAATGTAAAAATGGAAGAACAAATAAGTGAAAAACCGACACATGAGTTAAACAACGAAAAAGGTGAGTCCGACAACGTTAAAATTCAAGAAGAGTCTAATTTTGAAGAAATTAATCTCTTGTCACCTTCTTTCGAAAACCATTGTTTAGTATCCACTCATGCTAAGTTTTTAAAAGAGTTAAACACTAACACTAAAATTGACGAAACGGTAAGTGTTAAGTTAACTAATGATCAAACTTCACTAATAAAAGAAGACCCGTTTGAAATTAACATAACACCGGTTCCATGTTTCTTTCAAAATTCGTTTATTAGTAATGTCACAATCGATAAAGATCTTTGTGTTAACATAATGCCTAACTACATTTTCGAAAAATTAAGTATTGGTGATTTTTCTCCACTTCAAATACCCATTTTTCTATCCAATCGGAAAGTAATAAAATCAATCGGTATAGTTGAAGATGTCTTGGTTCAAACAAATCAAATGATAATCCCAACCGACTTTGTCATCCTCGATGACGCTCCTCTAGTGTTGGGACGACCATTTGTAAAAACTCACGAAGCTTTGAAAAACTGGAAGTTCAACAATCTACCTCTTCAATTAGGGGCATTTAAAAGAAGTGTCGATCTCGAACGATCAATGAAATATCCATTCGGCAATAATGACCCCCTAATTGAAGATGAACCTCCCGATACAAGTGAAGAGATTGACCACTTTGTTGAAGAAGAGGTCGCCATAGAACAAACTTTTAAAGTTCTTGATCGAAATGAGCAACCAAATAAGGAGTCTCCTAAAGACCCACCACTTGAGCTCAAAGAACTTCCAAAAGGTTTGGAATATGCTTTTCTAGACAAAGATGGTAATTTACCTGTAATTATTTCGTCTAAATTAGGTAACTTAGAAAAGGAAAAATTAATTAATCTTTTGAAAAAACATAAAAACGCAATAGCTTGGAAACTTGTAGACATAAAAGGAATTAGTCCTTCTATGTGCACACACAAAATTTTGATGAATGATGACTACAAATCGGTCATACAACCACAACGTCGAGTAAATCCAAATGTTCAAGAAGTGGTTAAAAACGAAGTCATCAAGCTACTTGACGCCGGACTTATCTATCCTATCTCCGATAGTCCTTGGGTAAGTCCCGTCCAAGTAGTTCCAAAGAAAGGAGGTATGACGGTAATAACTAACGAAAAGAATGAACTAATACCAACGAGAACCGTCACAGGATGGAGAGTATGTATAGATTATAGACGATTAAATGAAGCAACAAGAAAGGATCACTTTCCTTTACCCTTCATTGATCAAATGTTATAAAGATTATCCGGTCATAAATTTTATTGTTTCTTGGATGGTTTTTCAGGTTACTTTCAAATCCCGATAGCGCCCGAAGACCAAGAAAAGACAACTTTCACATGTCCCTATGGAACTTTTGCTTATCGACGCATGCCGTTTGGTCTATGTAATGCCCCAACAACATTCCAACGTTGCATGGTAGCTATTTTCCATGACATGATAGAAAAGACAATGGAAGTCTTTATGGACGACTTTTCTATCTTTTGGGATTCATATGACCAATGCCTCGATAACCTTGAACGAATGCTATCCCGATGTGAGGAAACTAACCTCGCCCTTAATTGGGAAAAATGCCATTTCATGGTAACGGAGGGAATAGTACTCGGTCACAAGATCTCAAGAGAAGGAATGGAGGTGGATCGAGCCAAAATAGATACCATTTCTAGATTACCACCTCCATCCTCCGTACGAGCTATCAGAAGTTTCCTAGGGCATGCCGGATTTTATAGACGGTTTATCAAAGATTTTTCAAAAATCTCAAGGCCTCTAACGAAATTACTTGAAAAAGATGCTCCTTTCATCTTTGACAAGGATTGCAATCAAGCATTTCTAACCCTAAAGGAAATGTTAGTCAATGCACCTATCATGATAGTGCCTGATTGGAAATTTCCTTTCGAAATCATGTGTGATGCTAGTGACTTTGCAGTTGGAGCTGTCTTGGGACAGAGAAAAGAAAAGCATTTCCACCCAATCTATTATGCTAGTAAAACACTTAAAGATGCACACGAAAATTACACAACAACTGAAAAAGAATTACTAGCTGTGGTATTTGCTTTTGATAAATTTCGTTCTTATCTTGTTCTTTCTAAAACTATAGTCTATACAGACCATGCAGCCATTCGATATCTCTTCAAAAAGCAAGACGCAAAACCACGTTTGATTAGGTGGATTCTACTCCTCCAAGAATTTGACATTGAAATCAAGGACAAAAGAGGAGCAGAAAATACCGCAACAGATCATCTTTCACGCTTAGAAGACCCAGCTTTGGAAGCAACCAGGGACGAGAAAATCAACGAAAAATTCCCTACTGAGTCCCTAGAGATGG
Organism: Helianthus tuberosus; assembly: GCA_030545235.1. NCBI lineage: Eukaryota > Viridiplantae > Streptophyta > Magnoliopsida > Asterales > Asteraceae > Helianthus > Helianthus tuberosus. The sequence continues at coordinate 41,202,380 of CM060384.1, read as the reverse complement.
TGGAATACAAGGAAGAACCATGGTACGCCGACTATGCTAACTACCTAGCTAGCGGTATAGTCGCAAAAGGATGGCCACATCATCAAAGAAAAAAATTCTTTGCCAATGTGAAACACTACTTTTGGGAAGATCCATATCTTTTCAAAATATGTGCCGACCAACTCGTCAGACGATGCGTACATGGTAGTGAAGCACGAAGAATTCTCCGCCATTGTCATGAAGGTCCATACGGAGGACATCATGGTGCTGCTAGTACCGCACGAAAGGTATTCGATTCAGGATTTTATTGGCCAACCATTTACAAAGACGCTCAAGGTCTGGTAAAAACATGTGATGCTTGCCAAAGAACAGGTAATATTTCTTCCAAAAACGAAATGCCACAAAATGGCATTCTTGTTTATGAAATTTTTGATGTGTGGGGACTCGACTTTATGGGACCTTTCCCACCATCGAAAGGAAACAAATATATACTTGTGGCAGTAGACTACTTATCTAAATGGGCCGAGGCCGTGGCACTTCCAACAAATGATGGAAGAGTCGTGGTAAGATTTCTGAAAAAATTATTCTCTCGTTTTGGCACACCTAAAGCTTTAATAAGTGATAGAGGTACCCATTTTTGCAACCATCAACTTGAAATTTTTTTAACAAGATATGGGGTCTATCACCGGGTTTCAACAGCATATCACCCTCAAACAAATGGACAAGCCGAAGTGACTAATAGAGGTTTAAAACGAATACTCGAAAAAACCGTAGGGTTAAATAAAAAGGAATGGGCTAATAAATTAGATGATGCTTTATGGGCTTTTCGAACTGCTTATAAAACAACAATAGGTACAACCCCGTATAAGCTAGTCTATGGAAAAAGTTGTCATTTGCCAGTAGAAATTGCACACAAAGCCTACTGGGCAATCAAAAATGTAAACTTGGATTTAGAATTTGGTGGTAAAAATCGATTTTGTCAATTAAATGAATTAGACGAGCTTAGGAATTATGCATACTCAAACTCTGAAATTTATAAGGAAAGAATGAAAAATTTGCATGACAAACATATTAAACCTAATGAATTTCGGGTAGGGGATCTAGTTCTTTTGTTTAATTCACGACTTCGATTGTTTCCTGGTAAATTAAAGTCTAGGTGGTCAGGACCTTTTTCCATCACCCATATTTTTCCACACGGTGCAGTAGAAATTAAATCTCGAAATAGGCCACCATTTAAGGTCAATGGCCAACGGCTGAAACTCTATCAAGGATTCATTGAGGATGAGGAAGAAGAGATCTCGCTTCAAACGGTGGAAGAATAAAAACATCATGCCTGGTAAGTTACGAACGATTGAGACGACAAAATAAAGCGGTAAGTTTTCTAACCATAGCTTATTGGAAAAAAGGGGCACTCACACGTGCACTTAAAAAAAAAAAAAAAAACTTGCTCGGCACGGGGCCGTGTTCGCGCTGCAGACGGGATAAAATCCCTTTTTCAAAACAGTTTCTTCATTCCGCACGCCCCGTTTCCCCACAAAAGCTCTGGTTCCAGGCGATTTTTCGCAAAATTTCAACGTCTCCTATCGATCTAACAACATCAAGGTATGATTCTATCACTCTTAGTAGTTAGATTAGTTACTTGCATGTAGTTAAAACACCAAAAATTTGGGGAAAAATCTAGGGTTCTTGAAGTTCATCCGGATCAAACCTCAAATTTTTGTTTAGATCTGTTTGCATTTGGTTAGACTAGTGTTAAAGGAAGTAAATATACTTGTATTGTTCATAGATTCACCCGATTTCTTACAAAAACCCCAAACCCTTGTTCTTGAACCGAAAAAGATAAAATTGATAGGGTAAATGGGATATTTTGGAAAAAAAACGGCACTTAGGGTTTCATTTTAGGGGGAAACCGCACCTTTTGGACCAAAAATTTTCAAGTTTTCGAAACCGGGTCGAAAAAATGAAGTTTTTGAGTAACAGACCTCTGGACACGGGGCCGTGTCCGCTGGACACGGGGTTGTGTCCAGCCCGCTGTTTGCAGTTTTGTCCGAAAATATTTCTGTTTCGTGCTAACTTTTGATGTATTCTTGCAGATGGCCAGGAAGTTCACAAGATTTAACGCCAATGAGCTAGATGCAAGAGCTCGATACGAGCTTCTTCAAACAAGGCCCGAGGAATACCCGAGGCAAGCTTGCACGGACTTGCTAACCATGGTGAATCAAATTGACCGTTTCAACAACATTGTCACGGGACCACTCAGAGTCGCACTAACAACTCGACTCCGTTCCGTCCATGAATGCACTTTGGAATTCTACAGCACCTTTGTACTCACTTCAAGGTGCGACCCGTTCGATAATGACGGGGTGTCATTCCGGTGTGGCGGAACGAGGTATTCGATCTCCATGGCACAATTTGGGTCGATTATCGGGTTGTATGCGGAAGAGGATGCAGGAAACGAAGAAAATACTGGGGGAATGAGAGAGATAGGTGACAACGAACACCAAGCCATGTGGGCTCAGATTGGGGAAGGGTTCTACAATCCGAGCAGCACTAAGAGTACAAAGCTGAGGGATCCGCTATACAGATACATTCATAGGCTCCTCGGCTACTCTCTTAGCCAAAGGCATGGCAGTAGTGGCGTCGTTGGGTTAAGAGATTTGCTTGTCCTCCACTGCATTCACAACCGCAGGCCGCTCGATGTTCCGTTCCTCATGCTTCGAAACATGCATCACAACCGCCTTGCTAATGCACCAACTCCTATTTTCTTTGGGGGATGGGTGTACCGTCTTTTCAAACACTTCGCCCACATACCTAGGTCATTTGAGAGGAGCCCATGGTCGGGAACGGTGGATATTCACATATGCCGCTCAATGAACCTAATTTATGAGGCAGAAGACGGGACGGTAACCTTTCAAAGGATGCAAGGTCATGCATGGAACCCGCAAGAAGCGCTTGTCCTCCCAGCTCCGCAACATCATCAGTATCAATACCAACCCCACGGTGATCCGGGCCAATCATCCTCCTCGGGAGGCGGTTTTCCTAACTTTCAGAGTTTGCATGATTTGTTGCAGGAAAACCTTATGTGTACTAGGAACACCTATAACATGGCGAGCAACACCTACCACCGGGTCGGAGCTATCGAGAGAAACCTATCCGAGATCCAAGACGATGTTGGATACATACGAGACCACATTGCACGCCATGGAGGGGATGATGACGATGATGATGATGACGATGCTATGGAGTAGGCGAGAGGAGCAGAGGCGGAAGCGGTTGATTGATGACTCCACAGGTTTAAGTCCCTTTATCTATCGAACAATTGGTGGCCTGCGTGCCAAATGTTGAACAATTTACTTTCCTTGATCACTTTTATTTTCGTTTTATTTTTCTTTTACTTTATGCTTGGAACAATTAACTATGGTAATGTAGGATGTTTGTGTTGCTTGGTGTGGTATTAAGTGATGGAACAGGTACAAACCAAGGCTTGGGGTGCTAAGCCTCAGCACTTATAGGGCCAGGATGGAAAAACCGGGGGAAGAAACCTGTTTTTCAGGCTTTCAGACTGTCCACACGGGGACGTGTCCAGCCAACACGCCCCCGTGCTCACTAGGGGTGTTCAAAAAAATCCGAATCCGAAACCGAATCCGAAATATCTGAAAACCCGTATCCGAATTATCCGAAATTTCGGATATCCGAAATTTCGGATATCCAAAAATCGGATAATCCGAAAATTCGGATTCGGGTTCGGATGTTAATTCTGAAAATTTTCGGATATTCGGATTATCCGAAAACTTAAAAAATAAAATAAAAAAAATATATGTATTAATATATTACTTCTAGTGTCTTCTACTGACCATATCACCACATGCGCTTTTCTTTTACCCATTCACTCCAGACATTCACATTTGAAAACTAGGGTTTCAATATCACACAACGCCGCCGTCGCTCTCTCACCCCTCACTCTCGTCAATACTCTGCCATCTTCGATCGCAAGTCGTTTTAAGTTCCATCACCGTCAAGAAAACCTCCACCTTTCCATTACTGTAAGTTCTATACTTCTAAAATCTAATCGATTGTTGTTGCTCATTTAAGACTGCCATGAAATTAAAAATCTAAGAGTAAATGTTAATTAAATGGTCAAATATTTTGAGAAAACCTTCGCATTCTTTAAGATTTTGGTAGTGATTTCATTAATTTTGAGATGCTTTTAGAATTTTGATACCCATTCTTTTAATTCGATTGAGATGCTTTTAGAATTTTGATACCCATTCTTTTAATTCGAATTACTTTCAGATTTGATATATAATATTGTTTTAGTTAACAGATTTAATATATATTATTGTTTTAATATTCTAGATTTGATCTAATTTATTGTACATACTTATTAACAGATTTTAATGGAAAATCCTGATGAAAATAACTCAGATTGTGAGTTGGTTTCTGAAAACGAGGTGGTTTCAAAGAAGAAACAAAAACCGAAAAAAGACGGAAAGCCCCCATGTCCACCCTCGGCTGTAAGTGATACTCCTTCAGTCCGTTTGTTGAAAAAAAGATCTTCATGGTGGCAGCATTATACTGATTCTGCTGTCCCCGACAAGGCGGAGTGTATTTATTGTCATAAACTAATTGGTTGTTCGTCAAAAGGTGGTACTACTCCCCTAAGAAATCACATTAATGTTTGCAAAGATTATCCGCCAAATATAGATAAAAACAAAAGCTACTTGATCTTGAATCTAAAACACGTGTTAGTGATGATGGTTCTGTTGAAACCGTAACAGTTCCTAAGTTGTGGGAGTTCAATCAAGAAGTGATTAGGAAAGCTTTAGTAAAAATGTTGATTGTTGATGAATTGCCATTTTCTTTTGTTGAGCGGGTGGGTTTTCGGGAATTTTGTAAGGTTATTAATCCTCATTTTATTGTACCTTCACGTGCTACTGCAACGAGAGATTGTTATGGGTACTTTATTTCTATTAAGTTATGGCTGATTTTTATTTCTATTAAGTTGAAGGCTGATGTGTATTGTGACTATTAGAACTTATGTCTTAAGTTGAAGGCTGATTTTTATTTCTATTAAGTTGAAGGCTGGTTTTTATTTCTATTAAGTTATGTCCATCCATCCATTTGTTTGATATATTATATATTATGTTGCAGGTTTACAAGGGATGATGTCCAAGCCAATGTTTCTTGTATTTTGGCATACCAATATGGTTAGATTTTAAATATATTTCACTTATATAAAAATGTATTATTGATATATTGTATATATAGATAATATATGTTACGTTATCGCAGGTTTACATGGGACGAATAGTGGATACAAGTGCTTGTGGCTGGATTTGTCGTTTTTATTATAAGAACTTTTGGAACTTATGTCTTATTTTGAATGTTTAGTTGTTTAAAACTTTGGATTGTTTTGAATATTTTGTGGTGGTTTGAACTTTGAACTTTTAAGCTTGAATTCATCATCAGTTGTTTACTTTTAATCTAGTTAGAAAGCAAATTTTCTGTTTTTTTTTTCTAGTTCGGATATCCGGTTAGACATCCGAACCCGAATCCGAACTTTCGGATATCCGAAAGTTCGGGTTCGGATGTCAATATTTCACTATCCGAAATTTCGGATATCCGATTTTCGGATATCCGAAAACCGGATTATCCGATCTTGAACACCCCTAGTGCTCACCTCCTAGACCTGCTGTTTGGTTACTGTCCTGCAGATTTTTGTCAGACACGGGGCCGTGCCTAATCAACACGCCCCGTGTTCACCTTCTGTAAGTTCTCGTTACTGGCAGTTCGCCACGGGGTCGTGTCCAGTGGACACGGGGCCGTATCCAGACTACCAGTAACATAAATCTTTGCTTTTAACACCATTTTACACATCTAATCAACCTAAAAAATTATTTTTGGGACACATTGAGGACAATGTGTAATTTAAGTGTGGGGGGGATGCTAAAACCTTGAATTTTGCAAAGTCCTAAATACAAGACTTACACAAAACTCTATTGGAACCGCTAATCACCCCAAATTTTTTTCAAAAATTTCATTTTTTTTTCTTGTCTAGGTTTAACTCGGGAAATTCAAGTTCTCAAAAAGGTTATATTTTTACAAATTTACAACCGATAGCGGAGTGATAAAAAGAACCAACATAAGAAAATTATGAAAAGGCATGGCAAACTTAGTTAAAATTTGATTATATATACTTGATCACATAAAAACCCATTCCCACAAAAGTGAGTTTTGAGCCTTTATTGAGCATACAAATTTACATCTTTAGACTAAATGCTCATTTTTCGTTTCTGGTGTGAATAGCCGCTTGGTTCTTACAACTCTAGAACTTGCCATGACGATACATTCCCGGTCCTTATCAACTTAAACCCGTGTAAGTAAATGATGGAGGCATTAGGACTAACCCTTTTTTTTTTTATTTCTACACCATTATTTTTCTTTTTCTTTTACCACCTACCAAAAAATCCCCCTAGTTAGCCCCTTTGAGCCTAAACCTTTTCGTTTCATCACCCAAACCAAAAACCCTTTTACCCACCAAAACCTTTTTATTTTTAACCCTTTGTTTTAGTAACAAGTTCGGTTTTTTTTTCGTATGATCGTTCAAAAAAAATGTGTTGATGATGAAGCAAAAAGAAAATAAACAAACAAGTTCATCAAAAATAACCTTGTTTGAATAAAAGCTTCATCAAAATAAAAAGATACAAAAATAGAAAGTCTTATGAAAACCGACACTTGTTACGCTTTTCGTTTTTTTACTAACCACTAACCAATATCCTAACCACCTACCTTTAACCCAAGCCTAACCCTTAACCCACAAAGTCCTCTTGATATTTACAAAGGTATAAAAGTTAAAAAGGAGGAGGATTGATTGCTTGGCAGGCTTATGGTAGGAATAAGTTCCATGCCGCTCTCGAGTGATTCACTAAAAATACACCTTCGGCCGAGTGTGAGTGATTTCTCCCGTGAGGTATGTGAACTTGTATATAAATGGAATTTTAAAAAGGCATGTTATGCCCAAATAAGTAATTTCTCCTATGAAACGTTCTAAATAAATCATTACGAATAGGATTGTAAATAGATAAAAATAAAACCCAAAAAGATCTTGGATTCCCAACACTCTACGACAAGCCAAAAACCTTCTCTTCTACCCATTCAATTTGGGAGTGTAAGCCACATATTAAAGAGTTTTGCTTGAGGACAAGCAAAAGTTCAAGTGTGGGGGTATTTGATGTGTGTAAAATGCAACATATAAATTACATCAAATGAGGCATAAAACTAACCCTTTTTAAGTACTAATATTGGAAAAAGAGTGTTTTTGTCTTCCTTTTGTATTTTCAGGATTAAATGAGCTCAAAAACACAAAAGAAGCAAAAAGACAGCTAAATCCAACATAAATACAAGAAAAGGAACATAAGTGGATTGCCCGACCCCTCAACGGCATCTTCCCAAGCAAAATAGAGAAGGCAGAAGACTGAACACACCCCGTGCTCAGCCAGCACGGGGCCGTGCCCAAGAAGCAGCAGAAAAGACAAACCTATAGAAGCTTCTATTGCCCACCACAGGGCCGTGCCCAGTGAACACGGGGGCGTGGCGAAAGTACAGCAGGCGCATTAATTGTAATTGCGAATTACAATTAATGAGGAGAGAGAGTGTCAGACAGGCACGGGGCCGTGCCCAGCGGACACGGGGCCGTGCCCAGCCCTCTGTTCAGCCTATAAATAGGAGTGCTTGGTTTCATTTCAACTCATCCCTTGGCACACCACCTCTCTCACACTTCATCCACCACCCACCACCATCACAACACCATCATCCACCACCATCATCCATTGTCCATCGTAGAGTGTGTGAGTCGTCTTGGGATCCAAGATTGATCGTAAGAGTTCTTGACAATCAAGGCCATGTTTGCCTAAGTCTCTTACATCACTTGGTGAAGACAAAGTGTCTAGTATAATACTTTTTATTTCTAATCTTTTGCACTTTTTATTTGGTTTTGTATTAATGACTTTAATAACTAGTTACTTATGTTGAAGGTGATCTTTCCTTATCGTTTGTCCGTGGTGTCTTGCCATTATTTTACTGTCTATATAAAATAAAAGATTTTCACCATTCATATCTCCACGGTCTATATGGAGGTATGTTGGCTACCTGGTCGGGGGTTAAGGGAACAGTTTGGTAAAGGTCTTGCCATTGTTCAGCGTTTAGAGGTCCTGCAATGGACCTGGGTCAAATTTAGTAGGACCTCCTTCAATGCTTCACGGTATTGGATGGCGGGGGTCCAAACTCTTTGATCCCCTCATAAGTTAACTACTATTAATACTATAACCCGGCTATTTAGGACTGTATCCCTGCTGACTCAGACTACTTAGCCGAGGGTAACGTCACCGCCAAAAGCGGGGCCAACCATAATACTGCATTAATAACTTAATTCATTATCTTCCAATAATACACCCTTTTAGGATTGTATCTGTAACACCCCGTGTTTTCACGAGTGAAAGTCAAAGTCAAAGTCAAAGTCAACGACCGATTTTGCGCAACGTGACTAGTAGAATTGTTTGTATGATATTTAGATTATGTGGAGTAAATGTCGTACATTGCAATAATCGGATCATGCTAACCATATTTCAATCGACCTACAACTGTCAACTATAGGAAGTAACAATGCGATAAAGTTAATCACGCTATACTAATCAAATCGACATCAAATCGTAACTCGAGCTGTGTATTTTACTTGCCGTTATACGTGTATGTGTGCCTTACGTGTTACCTGTGCATGTTATTTTTATGTTATTTTATGTTATTTTATGTTGTATAAATCAAGCGAACTCAATCAAACTCGAAATCTAACTCGAATATAAACGAACCCGAATTCCGAGTCGAACCCTATAAGAAGTAGATGGGACTGAAAGTAATTTAAATTAGGAAACCCTATCGAACCGCTCGCGAATCAGAGCCGAATCAACATCGCATCGAGCTCACCCAAGGAGGTGGCATCCGCACGGATGGCCAACCCGCACGGATGGGCAATCCGCACGGATTGCCAGTCCGCACGGATGGCCAGTCTGCGCGGATAGCCTGCCCGGGTGCGTGCCATGTGCACGGCTCACCCTTTCCCTTTTTGGCATCCTATAAATACACGGGTCACTCTCCACTTTTTCCACTTTTGGCAAGTGACGTCCGAACCACACGCATTCTTCACCTTTTCTCAGATTTCTCTCAATCCAGGTAAGATCTTGCACTAATTCTTGTACATCTTTGATCACTACACCATTCTACACATTTCCATCTTTCAAATCTCTACTTTCAACCATGAAATCATCCGGATTCGAGGTATTCACGGGTGACGTCATCATGAAGTTCATAAAAACTTCATGCTTGGCTTCATTCCACCAAGAATATCCCAGATCTAAACGATTTCTACAAGTTTTTACAATAATTTCACCTAGATCTAAACTTTTCTAAGGATAAAAGAGTTGAAAGAAATAAACCTAAGTTCTCTCCTTCTTTTACTCTTAAAACCGGTACGAATCCGATCAGTCCTAGTGTTCTACTCGTCAATAGTGGTGCCCTAGTTCCAGATCTGGAATCCTACCCATAGACAACTGATTTCGGGGTTAACCGGGACGACCGTTCTAAGTCGCCGACAGGCCGCGTTAGGGTGGTTCCTGACCGGCCTAGTCACGCGGGTAGGAACACAACTCCAAGTGGTTGCCACGTGATCAGAACGTCTCGATAAACGACAACAGAAACCAAGTGTAGACGAACGAGGCAACCAGACCAGTTGTCCGCATGGACAAGCTATCCGCACGGACTAGCTGTCCGCACGGACGAGCCATACGCACGTACAGGTCATACGCACGGGTTGTCTTCCGCACGAACTACCCTTGGGACCCACTTTCCAGACAAAGGTTGGAGTATCGAAGAACGAGCAATCCGAACGGACGACCTCTGAATGGATTACTCTTCGGATCATGAGATACTAAGGCCTTAAAATGAAAATCAAACAAACTTCATCCGCACGGCCAAGCCGTACGCACGGACAGGCTATCCGGACGGATTGTCTCTGCCCGCGCGCACAGGCTGCCTGCACGGACTACCATACGCACGGACCGCCGTCCGCGCGGCCGGCTTGAAAGGTAGAAACACTTTGGTGTTTTCTAAATGCTACAACGAAAACTCCAAAGCACAAGCCATCTAACCGTACGGATAAGTCGTCCGCACGTATAACTAGTCCGCACGGGTTGCCACCCGCACGGACAGTCACACGCACGGATGACCTATCCGGATGGAACACCGTCCGCACGCATCACCATCCGCACGCATCACCATCCGTACGGATAGGTCATGCGCACGGATGACTTCTATTCACGGATAACTGATCCGCACGATCAGTCATCCTACCCACTCTCACTTGTACTGTCTTACGCGTCACTTATCGTTACGTTATCGAATCTATTCAGGCTAATCGTACTCGCTGTAAAACGCTCCCTTCAATCCATATCACTGTGAGTATACTCGAACCCTTTTTGCTTTAGCACTTTTGGGTGTTACATACGTTACAACTATTCAAACTACAACTATCACACTACTCAAGCTATTTTTAACGCTTAACCATTATTGCATGTTATACGTGGCTTATGAATGCTTGTTAGTTATGTATACACATGGAATGCTGTCTACCTGCCTTAGCAACGATAGTACTATAGTTTGGACTCATCACCCCTTCTCACGGGGGTTGTTAAGGATCTTTTAACTTGCATGGTTTACAGTGGTAACCATGTATTGCGAACTGCCTCGGGCAGTCAACCCGCAGTCATTGGTATCGATGGATCTATGTCGATAACTAACGTGCTTCATTTCTCTATGTGTACGTGCTGGTTATGCGTAAATGAATTCGAACTCTATATGCTATTATCAAACTTGTATGCTCACCCTTACATTTTATGTATTGACTTTATTTTAACGTATGTGACAGGTGCTTAGGTTGCATGTTTGCTCTTTGTGCTGTGATGAAATCGAAGCTAGGAATTGGAGTCCTAGAAACCAACAAATAAATTAGTTATGTTTAAATCTGAGTTGTCGGAACAGAATATTTGTTTAGTTTTGTCTGTAATGACTTGTTTTGCTGTTTGAGACATGGTATGGGACATGTTAACTTAAATTGAATGGTAATGATAGTTGTTATGGAAATTCTTGGACAATCTGTTTCGCTCAGTGCCGCGCCCCGATGATTCCGCCATCGGTTGGGGTGTGACAGATTGGTATCAGAGCCATAACTATAGGGAATTAGGCGAGACTCGACCTAGTCCGGGTCGAAGTCTTAGAGACCTAGACTATAGTTAAGAACCAACAGACCAACTCACGCGTATGCGAAATTTCGCCGCTATCACTCACTCTTTTCTATCATTGCACTCGAATTTTCAAGTTGTGAACGGGCAATAAGGCCGAGAATAGGTGTGAAAACCGCAAACTCTCGACTAAAGTTGCCTGATCAGCTTGCGTTTTAGCTACAAACGAGGAGAATTATACCAAATCAGGAGTGAAATCCATATTTTGATGAATAATCTCCTCAATTTTTTATCAGAAACGAGGACGAGAGTTGCAAGATAGGGGTGAATCCCTAACCTTGACGACGCGCCCCGCTTTTATACAAAACTCCACCAAAGTTCGATGGACTCCAACGGACTAAAAACACAGCCTAACCAAAGGGAATTGCGCCAACGCCCAAGAATCGAGGCAAAGGCATAGTCCTGGAGGTCGTTGTGCAGGGTCCTTGAGAATAGTCGAGCTACTTTGGTTAAGTCGAAGTCTATTAGCCACAGACAATCTACCTTCGATTATCGATCTTTATGAAAATTTTATGCTTTCCTGTTATTTGTTAACGTTTTGAGATATTATTGGTTTCGACCCAACACTATTGCTTCTGCTAAAACACAAAACCCACACAACTCCTCGCTAGCAACCCAACAATAGGAACAATTAGGATGCTTTGTACGCTCGTAGGTGCTTTTAGTGACTAAGTTTATGCGTTTCTTGCTGTTATGCTTAAGTAATTAGGAATACTGTGATTATGTGCTCTATATGTCTGAGTGATTTTGTGCAATCCTGTGATTTTGTGACTATATGCGTTTAAATGGTACGTGTTACTGAGCTTTAGTAGTGATAAACATGTGGGTGAGATTCGAATACATATGTTGAGTTCCATGGCGGTGTCTATTGCAGACGATGTCGTCTGGATCCCGTCATCAACTCTCTCATCAGGAAAAGAGGGACAGACGCCTTGCTTCCATCGTCGCGAAAGCGGTAGCAAAGGCTGTGAGCGATGTCTGCGAGAATGCCAGCAAGTCATCCGAGGAATCGAGGACTGAGGGTCCCAAAGCTGCCGCGAGACCTTTCAGCTTCAAACAATTCAAGTCATGTGGGCCGAAAGAATTCACAGGCGAAGGAGGTCCTACTGCTCTATTCCACTGGTTTGACTCTATCGAGGTTACTCTGCGACAAAGTGGTTGCCCTGATGACCTTCAAACTCTGAACGCTACCGGCGTCTTTCAGTCTCGTGCCTTGGACTGGTGGACGGCCGAGAGGAACAAGAGAGGGAATGATGCAGCTTACGGTTTGTCGTGGGATGAACTCAAGGAAGTCATGCTAGAGGGATTCTGACCTCCTCACGAGCGTCAAAAGCTTGAAGATGAATTTTGGCACATACATCAGAAAGATGGAGACAATGCTGGTCTCACTGCTCGCTTCAAACAGCTCAGCATCATCTGTCCTGACCAGGTCAAGACCCCTGAGATGACCATCAAGAAGTACATCCGAGCCCTACCCGTCTGCGTTGCTGATTTCGTACAAGCGGCTAAGACTACCACGATCGAAGAAACCTATCTGCTGGCCGCTGAGATCAACGACAAAAGGGTCAAGGCTGGGGTGTGGGATAAGACCTCCAAGCATCTGCATCAAGCCACTACTGCTACACCAACTGCTGAACCCACGTCATCAAGCAACAAGAGAAAGAACAAGAGAAAGAACAACTCCACCAACAAAAACTGTGCGATTTCTGCTGCACCGATCCAAGCTGTACCTGCTCAACAGCGTCAAGTAGTGGCGCCTGTGGCCAATGCACCGCCTACAAAGCGTGCATATACGGGACCACACCCACTCTGCCCTACTTGCACCTATCATCACCCGACTGCTATTCAATGCCGCTTCTGTGCTCATTGCAACGTCTACGGCCACTTTACTGCCAACTGCCGTATTCGTCAAACTCCTGCCAATCAAGCTCTACTCGCTGCCCCGCAGGGCAACAAGCTCCTCCGGCACCCGCAGTCAAAGCCAGAGCCTGCTTCACATGCGGCGACCCGAACCATTTCGCCAACATGTGCCCAAACAGGGTGGTGAAACAAGAACCCCAGCAGCCACAGCAGCAGCCACAGCAGCAGCCACAGCAGCAACAACAGCAGCAGCAACAGGCCGCACGAGCCAGAACTTTCAATCTCAACGTGCGTCAAGCCCAGGCCGACAACAACGTGGTCAATGGTACGTTCCTTGTGAATGGTATTTATGCTTCATGTTTGTTCGATACTGGAGCCGATAATTGCTTTGTGTCACTCGAATTTGAGAAACTACTTAGTCGTAAACGTTCTCGACTCTCCTCTGCATTCGAAGTTGAAGTCGCTACCGGAAGAACCGTCGCTGTAAACTCTGTTATTCGTGATTGCACTCTCGAACTCAACAATCACATCTTCTCAGTCGATCTCATTCCAATGCAACTAGGAAGCTTCGATGTCATAATAGGCATGGACTTTCTTCGCGAAAACCATGCCGAAGTCGTGTGCTTCGATAAAATGATTCGTTTTTCACTCGCCAACGGAGATTCATTGTGCGTTTATGGTGATACTACTTCAAAGGGGCTCAAGCTTATGTCATGCCTACAAGCCAGCAAGTATCTCCGTAAGGAATACAGGGCTTTCTTGGCTCATGTCGTAGCAGCGGAGAAGGAAAAGAAAGAGAAGAAGAAAGTGAAGGACGTACCAGTGGTTCGAGAATTTCCTCAAGTCTTTCCAGAGGATCTTCCCGGACTACCTCCGAAGCGTGATATCGATTTCCGCATTGATCTCATTCCTGGAGCTAATCCTATCGCCAGAGCTCCTTATCGACTTGCGCCGTCCGAAATGCGCGAACTCTCAACCCAACTCCAGGAATTGCTTGAAAAAGGCTTTATTCGCCTGAGCACCTCTCCGTGGGGCGCACCAGTCCTTTTCGTCAAAAAGAAGGATGGGACGTTCCGGATGTGCATCGACTATCGGGAATTGAATAAGTTGACTATCAAGAACCGCTATCCTCTGCCTCGAATCGACGATTTGTTTGATCAGCTACAAGGCGCTACGTGTTTCTCGAAGATCGATCTACGTTCCGGATACCATCAGCTGCGTATACAAGAGGAGGATATACCCAAAACCGCGTTTCGCACTCGTTACGGCCATTACGAATTCGTTGTCATGCCTTTTGGCCTAACCAATGCACCAGCAGTTTTCATGGATCTGATGAATCGAGTGTGTAAACCGTATCTTGACTGTTTCGTCATCGTGTTCATCGAAGATGTCTTGATCTATTCCAAAACGAGAGTCGAACACGCGCAACATCTACGTTTGGTTCTCGAGTTACTCCAGGGGAACCAACTCTACGCCAAATTCTCCAAGTGCGAGTTTTGGCTGGAGGAGGTTCAGTTTCTGGGTCACATCGTAAATAGTCAGGGTATTCACGTCGATCCTGCGAAGATAGAAGCTGTTAAGAGCTGGGTTACGCCTAAGAACCCGACTGAAGTCCGCTCCTTTCTCGGGCTAGCGGGCTATTATCGACGATTCATCGAAGGATTCTCGAAGATTGCTGTACCACTTACCTCTCTCACTCATAAGGACCAGCCCTTTTTCTGGGGAACCAAACAAGAGTCTGCCTTTCGAAACCTCAAGTACATGCTTTGCAATGCTCCTGTTCTCACGCTACCCGACGGAAACGATAATTTCATTGTCTACTGTGATGCTTCTAACCTTGGTCTCGGTTGTGTCTTAATGCAACGAGACAAGGTTATAGCTTACGTATCTCGTCAGCTCAAAATCCACGAGAAGAACTATACAACCCACGATCTCGAGCTAGGCGCAGTTGTTTTTGCATTAAAGATTTGGCGACACTACCTGTACGGTACCAAGTGTACGATCTTCACCGATCATAAGAGCCTACAACACATCTTTAATCAGAGGGAACTAAATATGCGTCAACGCCGATGGGTAGAGCTTCTCAACGACTACGATTGTGAGATTCGTTATCACCCAGGCAAGGCAAATGTTGTTGCCGACGCGCTTAGCAGACGAAGTTATTTGCTTAGCACCCGAAATGTTCAAGCCTAGCACAATCTCGAAGCTCTCATTCGCGACGCCCAGCATGCATGTTTTAACGAGCGCACCTTGAAGAAAGAAAGGATCTACCACGATGGAGCCCAACTTGTGAGCAAATCAAACGGGATATTCCACTTCTTAGACAAAATCTGGATTCCCAAGCGAACTAACCTGCGACAGATTATCATGGACGAAGCCCACAAATCCCGATACTCTATTCATCCCGGTGCTGACAAAATGTACCATGACCTTCGATATAGGTACTGGTGGCTGGGCATGAAACGAGATATTGCTCTCTACGTCGGAAAATGCCTAACCTGTGCTAGAGTCAAGGCTGAACATCAACGACCCTCTGGCTTGCTCGAACAACCTCCAACCCCCATGTGGAAGTGGGAGAGCATAGCTATGGATTTCGTAACCAAGCTTCCAACCACGTCATCAGGCCATGACAGCATTTGGGTTGTTATTGACCGTTTGACCAAATCAGCCCACTTTCTGCCGATACGAGAAGACTACAAGGTGGAACGATTAGCCCGAATCTACACCGACGAGATCATTTGTCGACATGGGACGCCTCGTGACATCATCTCTGATCGTGATGCTCGATTCACTTCGCGATTGTGGGGAACGTTTCAAACGGCACTCGGTACAACGCTTAATCTAAGTACTGCATTCCACCCACAAACCAACGGTCAGACTGAAAGAACGATTCGTACGCTTGAAGACATGCTCCGTTCGTGTGTTCTAGACTTCGGTGGTAGTTGGGATAGACACCTTCCGTTAGTCGAATTCTCGTACAACAACAGCTACCAGGCCAGCATCCAGATGGCACCTTTCGAGGCCTTATACGGAAGAAGATGTCGATCGCCTATTGTGTGGCACGAGATCGGTCACTCGCAACTAACCGGTCCGGAGCTGCTACAAGAAACGACAGACAAAATTTTCCAAATTCGGGACAATCTAGCGAAGGCTCGAGATAGACAGAAGCTTCTCGCCGATAAAAAGCGCAAGCACCGTGAGTATGGCGTTGGTGACTACGTACTCCTAAAGGTATCACCTTGGAAGGGTGTAGTCCGATTCGGCAAAAAGGGGAAACTTGCGCCTCGATATGTGGGACCTTTTAAGATTCTGGAAAGGATCGGAAAAGTCGCCTACAGACTCGAATTACCGGAAGAACTTAACAATGTCCATCTGATCTTCCACGTGTCAAACCTCCGAAAGAGCATCTACGAACCAGACTTACATGTTCCTCTAGATGATTTACGAGTGAACGAAACATTACACTTCGTGGAAAATCCTGTCGAAATCATGGATCGCCAAACCAAAGAACTCAGGCGCTCACGCATTCCTATTGTGAAAGTCCAGTGGGAAGGCAAACAAGGCGCGGAGTTCACTTGGGAACTCGAAAGCGACATGAAGGCAAAGTATCCACAGCTGTTTAACGAAGGAGTAACGTCCAGCTAAGAAAGGCAAGGTGGCATATATGTAAATGAGGAGAAATCCCTTATAATCCTTGCCTATAAATAAAAGTATTAAGGTTAGAGAGAGAAAGTCTAGAGAGAGAAAGTGACATCGTGATTCAGGTGTTCGTACGATTTCATATCAATCAATAGAATCACGTTAAAATTGTACGTTTTCATCTGTTCGATCTCACTCGTGCACGGATTCCGCACGTCGTACGGGTCGGATCGCAATCGAAACGGATCAAACCGGAACCTAACCAATAGAATCACAGTTTATATTACTGCTTGGGTGTTTGGTCACGATCGTTCATGGATTCCGCACATCGTACGAGTCGGATCGCAATCGAAACGAATTCGAACCAGAACCTACAATGATCAAGGTTTTGAAAGAAAAGTTTTGAAAATGAAAAATTAAAAATTGAAAAAGATTTCTCTCAAACAACTTTAACCGTAAAATCCTGGTTAATTTGACGATTTTCAATGATTCAAACGAAGGACTCTCACACGTGATTCACGAACTAGTTACAGCTTTCAGCTTAATTTCGGGACGAAATTTCCTAAACAAGGGGAGGCTGTAACACCCCGTGTTTTCACGAGTGAAAGTCAAAGTCAAAGTCAAAGTCAACGACCGATTTCGCGCAACGTGACTAGTAGAATTATTTGTATGATATTTAGATTATGTGGAGTAAATGTCGTACATTGCAATAATCGGATCATGCTAACCATATTTCAATCGACCTACAATTGTGAACGATAGGAAGTAACAATGCGATAAAGTTAATCACACTATACTAATCAAATCGACATCAAATCGTAACTCGAGCTGTGTATTTTACTTGCCGTTATACGTGTATGTGTGCCTTACGTATTACCTGTGCATGTTATTTTTATGTTATTTTATGTTGTATAAATCAAGCGAACTCAATCGAACTCGAAATCTAACTCGAATATAAACGAACCCGAACCCGAATTCCGAGTCGAACCCTATAAGAAGTAGATGGGACTGAAAGTAATTTAAATTAGGAAACCCTATCGAACCGCTCGCGAATCAGAGCCGAATCAACATCGCATCGAGCTCACCCAAGGAGGTGGCATCCGCACGGATGGCCAACCCGCACGGATGGCCAACCCGCACGGATGGGCAATCCGCACGGATTGCCAGTCCGCACGGATGGCCAGTCCGCGCGGATAGCCTGCCCGGGTGCGTGCCATGTGCACGGCTCACCCTTTCCCTTTTTGGCATCCTATAAATACACGGGTCACTCTCCACTTTTTTCAATTTTGGCAAGTGACGTCCGAACCACACGCATTCTTCACATTTTCTCAGATTTCTCTCAATCCAGGTAAGATCTTGCACTAATTCTTGTACATCTTTGATCACTACACCATTCTACACATTTCCATCTTTCAAATCTCTACTTTCAACCATGAAATCATCCGGATTCGAGGTATTCACGGGTGACGTCATCATAAAGTTCATAAAAACTTCATGCTTGGCTTCATTCCACCAAGAATATCCCAGATCTAAACGATTTCTACAAGTTTTTACAATAATTTCACCTAGATCTAAACTTTTCTAAGGATAAAAGAGTTGAAAGAAATAAACCTAAGTTCTCTCCTTCTTTTACTCTTAAAACCGGTACGAATCCGATCAGTCCTAGTGTTCTACTCGTCAATAGTGGTGCCCTAGTTCCAGATCTGGAATCCTACCCATAGACAACTGATTTCGGGGTTAACCGGGATGACCGTTCTAAGTCGCCGACAGGCCGCGTTAGGGTGGTTCCTGACCGGCCTAGTCACGCGGGTAGGAACACAACTCCAAGTGGTTGCCACGTGATCAGAACGTCTCGATAAACGACAACAGAAACCAAGTGTAGACGAACGGGACAACCAGACCAGTTGTCCGCACGGACAAGCTATCCGCACGGACTAGCTGTCCGCACTGACGAGCCATACGCACGTACAGCCCATACGCACGTACAGGTCATACGCACGGGTTGTCATCCGCACGAACTACCCTTGGGACCCACTTTCCAGACAAAGGTTGGAGTATCGACGAACGAGCAATCCGAACGGACGACCTCTGAATGGATTACTCTTCGGATCATGAGATACTAAGGCCTTAAAATGAAAATCAAACAAACTTCATCCGCACGGCCAAGCCGTACGCACGGACAGGCTATCCGGACGGATTGTCTCTGCCCGCGCGCACAGGCTGCCCGCACGGACTACCATACGCACGGACCGCCGTCCGCGCGGCCGGCTTGAAAGGTAGAAACACTTTGGTGTTTTCTAAATGCTACAACGAAAACTCCAAAGCACAAGCCATCTAACCGTACGGATAAGTCGTCCGCACGTATAACTAGTCCGCACGGGTTACCACCCGCACGGACAGTCACACGCACGGATGACCTATCCGGATGGAACACCGTCCGCACGCATCACCATCCGCACGCATCACCATCCGTACGGATAGGTCATGCGCACGGATGACTTCTATTCACGGATAACTGATCCGCACGATCAGTCATCCTACCCACTCTCACTTGTACTGTCTTACGCGTCACTTATCGTTACGTTATCGAATCTATTCAGGCTAATCGTACTCGCTGTAAAGCGCTCCCTTCAATCCATTTCACTGTGAGTATACTCGAACCCTTTTTGCTTTAGCACTTTTGGGTGTTACATACGTTACAACTATTCAAACTACAACTATCACACTACTCAAGCTATTTTTAACGCTTAACCATTATTGCATGTTATACGTGGCTTATGAATGCTTGTTAGTTATGTATACACATGGAATGCTGTCTACCTGCCTTAGCAACGATAGTACTATAGTTTGGACTCAGCACCCGTTCTCACGGGGGTTGTTAAGGATCTTTTAACTTGCATGGTTTACAGTGGTAACCATGTATTGCGAACTGCCTCGGGCAGTCAACCCGCAGTCATTGGTATCGATGGATCTATGTCGATAACTAACGTGCTTCATTTCTCTATGTGTACGTGCTGGTTATGCGTAAATGAATTCGAACTCTATATGCTATTATCAAACTTGTATGCTCACCCTTACATTTTATGTATTGACTTTATTTTAACGTATGTGACAGGTGCTTAGGTTGCATGTTTGCTCTTTGTGCTGTGATGAAATCGAAGCTAGGAATTGGAGTCCTAGAAACCAACAAATAAATTAGTTATGTTTAAATCTGAGTTGTCGGAACAGAATATTTGTTTAGTTTTGTCTGTAATGACTTGTTTTGCTGTTTGAGACATGGTATGGGACATGTTAACTTAAATTGAATGGTAATGATAGTTGTTATGGAAATTCCTGGACAATCTGTTTCGCTCAGTGCCGCGCCCCGATGATTCCGCCATCGGTTGGGGTGTGACAGTATCCTTGCTGACTCAAACTACTGGGGTGAGGGTAACGTCACCTTCAAAAGAGGGGCCTACTACAATAACTAAGATAATCTCTTAATTATGTGCAAAAGTGCGGAAATAATCAAAGGTTATACTAGATACGAGTCGGAACCAAGTGATTCATCTTGTCTATCTGTTTTTTCTTTTATTTTCATTTTTCAGCATTTTAGTTAGTTTTTATTTTTCTTAGTTTAAAAACATTTTTCTAAACTTTTTATTTTGATTAGACGTTGAGGATAAACCGGTACTAAAATCTCTTGTGTCCTTGGACGACCTCGGTATCTTACCAACGCTATACTACGCCCACGATGGGTGCACTTGCCCATATGTGTGTTTAGTGTTAGTAAAATATCGTGTTTTATAAATTTAAAACTTGGCTAAAATAAGTGTTAAAGGGGCTTAAAATATACACCTAATATATATAACACTTCGCACGCATCAGTAATTTAGGACCATCGCAAAGCAGTTGATAACTGCGTCTCCCATCCACACGCTGGGCTCAAAATCTTTTAGTTGAAAGTATATAAGACCGATGCCAGACTCCGTTAGGAACACGTGTGTCCTGAACAATACCATACATATAAATTTTCTATTGTCAATACACTAGTGTATACGCCACTACAACTAAAAAAGAACAGCTGTTACTCATTGCAATTCCAAACTAATATACGTTAGGTAATTAATACACTTATTTAATAAAGTTCTTTTCATTTATGTTATCGGTATACGACGTAATGTTCCTTAACGTACCCTCAAACTTTAATCAGATATCATGACATACACTTGTGTATCCATATTCATTTATATAAGCAGACACCAACCTAAAGGTCATAACCTCCAATATATAATTCATACATCAAATAAATAGGCAATAATCAAATCCCATCAAACTGTTGCTTACCCTTTTGAACCAGCAATTTCGGCTGCTTCTTTTTTAGCCTTGCCCTCTTTTGTCGCAACCTTCCTGCCCTTCTTCTTCGGAGTTGCAACTTGCCCTTTTTCTCAAGTAATTTTACACAGGCTTTACAGTCTGTAACTTTTATGTTTGAACGTTGTTTGGGGGAAATAGTATCAACCTCAGATGGTTGACCATCGGTGCCTCTAGGTTTGTTGGCTCTAGAACACAAGACATATCACATATTTGTTTTTTTTTATCGCCGATTTTTTCTTTCTTAGAAGTACCCAACCGTGTACAAAAGCCTGCAAGTTGTGCATATTCCTCGTACATTGCAATGGCAGCTTCCATCGAACTAAATTTCGCATTGACAAAGGGTTTGAAACCAGGCGGAACAACTGGCGTCCAATACCTACTACCGTTAGGTGTTTCGTATACGTTGCTAGCAGCCGACTCTGATCATTAATAGAACAAGCAAGTATAATTAATTAAGCTTCAGGTAGTTTGTTATACGAATTAGTATATCATAAAAAAAGCTGGCAACAAAAAAATTACATGTTTTCAGTTACCCGACATAACAAATCAGTTATTGTATTACACAAAAAATAATAAATAGTGAAATCAATAAGATATGTGGTAACAGGAGTGATCAATACATATGTGTACATGCAACTGTTATCTTAACCTAAAATATTCAGTTACTCCAATATATTTGTAAACAAGTCATTCTAAAATATTCAGGAATGTTCAGTACATATGTGTACATGCAACTGTTTTAGTATCCTAAAATATTCAGTTACTCCAATATATTTGTAAACAACTCATCCAATATCTCATTCATGAATTCTATGGAACTTCAGAACACGTTAACAATCAAAACATAAATCAACAAAATGGAATGAAAATCACTAAATGCCATGAACCGGAAACTGATCACAAAGAACTGGGCGATTGACATGTCGAAACTGATAAGAAAATAACCTGGACGATTCCGTAGACTACCGACCAAAACAGATAAAAAAAAGAAAACCTGGGCGATTCATGGTTGTGTAAAAAACTGGATTCAAGTCATCTTGTTGTATTGAGTCTTGTCCGTTGAAGTCACTACTATGAGCATCCTCCATGATCGATGTCGTGATTAAACTATTAGCAGGGATTGAATCTCAAAATTTTTGGACTAGTATGTGATAGAATTTGAATATAATGAAAGAAGATCACGTAAAATATGCTAAGAAATAGGAATTGTAACTGCCAATGATTTATGGAAAGGAATTTAAAATAAAAAATATTACAATCTTGACATTTTTCTTAAGTAATAAAACTAATGGCATATAGTTCAAAAGATACTAGCCCAACTCAATACCAAAACCTAACCCTAATTCCTAAAAATTCAAATCAGCACCTAATCTCCTGCTACATACCTCCTGCGACATACCTCGTTGCTGCTCAAGTTCAACTCATACGGATACGGTACAATCTCCTACCTCGCCAGCTACTTCAAATCAGCAGAGGTATAATCTCCTACCTCCTGCCACATACCTCGCTGCTGCTCATGTTCGATTGTTGAGGATCCAATCTTTGCTCATGTTCGATTGTTACATGTTTTAATTAGGTTAGGATTTGTTTTTTGTTGAATGCAAGCTTTTAAAAGTCTTGATTTCAGTTTTTTTTTTTTTTTTTTTTTGTGTTGCAACACATGTTTTAATTTCAGTGCTGAGAAAAACCGAGCGAAAACGATGCGCTCGATTCAAATTCAATCCGAGCACGAGCACCACTTTTGTGCTTGGTTTTGCAAATTCGATCCGATCGGATCGGTTGTAATTCAGTCCGAGCACGAGCAGACCCTCGCTCAGATCGGAACGGCACATGAACACCCCTATTCGGGTCGGGTTAACGAGTCGTGTCAAGAATTGCCACCCCTAATCACGCCCCTCTCTGCTTCCCGTGAGTTTCAAAGTGAACGTGACCACAACTCCACCCGTCACGGAAAATAGAAAACTATTTGGAGTGTTGCGAGAAAGAAATATGATTTAAAGATGGGGGTGACAGGTAACACCATACCTCGCCCCTGGTGGGGGAGAGAGGGGAAGCGGGGAGGCCCTACATGTATAACACATTCTAAAAATCAAATAATCGACTATTACTTGGTAACTACATAGTTATGTTCTACCAATTTCCAATCTCGACTTATTATTAATGCATACAGCAATATTCACATCATCATATAGTCATGTCCTCCATAAAGCTTTCAAATATTACATTTTGAAATTTCAAAATGTTATAATTGTGGTAGTTGATATTCTACATGAATTAATGTACTCCAAGATGGCATTAGCTCATGTTTGAAATCGTGGTAGTGGTGGACTGGTGGTATCACATCTCTTTTGTATAAATAATAGGGATCACATATGAAACCAAAAGGTTACATCTCTTTAAAAAGTTAAACTGTTATCGCATACTTGTCTCGATCATTAGACCTTATTGTGAGGTGTCTATCCAAATATGACGTTATTTACTGTTCTACTCTAATGGTGTTATCAAGCTTGATTTCCGCAATGCACAAGGGATTAACGGTTGCATTTTTTAAGCATGTGGATGAATCCATGATTTCTTGTATACCATAAAATATGTTTATTTTTTTACTCTACTCTAGACACAATAAAGCTATTGTATCAAGCATTTTAAGTTCTTGATATATGACTTATAAGTAGGGCTGCAAACGAACCGAACAAACATGAACAAGACATTGTTCGTGTTCGTTTGTTAAGAAATATATGTGTTCGTGAACTGTTCATGAACACTTATCGAACGAGATTTTATGTTCGTGTTCGTTTGTTAAGGAAATGAACTTTTTCATGTTCATTTGTGGTTGTTTGTGAATTTTAGGCAACGAACAAAAACTAACGTTGATGAACACAAATGAGCACAAACTAATATTCATGAACACAAATGGAAACAAACACACAAACAAGCGTTCATGAACAAAATATATAATACACTGACACTTATTAGATATTTAAGTTATCGGAATTTTGAAGTGTTTAATAAAATATTAAAATTAAAAACGTTAATGAACTAGCGAACACAAACGAACATGTTACCGAACGTTCACGAACATAAACGAACGAACGCATCCCTTGTTCATGTTTGTTCATTTAACTAAACGAACGAAATTTCTTGTTCGTGTTCGTTTGTTTAATAAACGAACGAATACAAACAAACTTCCCGCCGAACAGTTCACAAACCATTCGCCGAACGTTTGGTTCGTTTGCAGCCCTACTTATAAGTTATGTATAGACACAGGAGCTAAAAAATGTTATAAACATATATGAAAGTATAAAAACACACACACGTACACAAGTTTATAGGAACTAAAGAAAAAATACAAGTCAAAAAGATCACCTATAATTGTAAACTTCTACATGATGAAATACTATTGGTCCCGGCGGGGCTCGAACCCGCGACCTTCGGCTCATAAGACCAACGCTCTAACCAACTGAGCTACGGGACCTATGGACTTCTAATTCCGTCATTAGTATTATTAATCGTACTTAATGACTGAGACTGAAAAATTAAACAACTAATTGGTGCCGGCATTAGCATTATTGGACCCGGCGGGGCTCGAACCCGCGACCTTCGGCTCATAAGACCAACGCTCTAACCAACTGAGCTACGGGACCTTCTGATATATAAAATCCGTCATTAGCGTTATTAATCGTACTTAATAACACACTGGAATCAACCAATCAAATTGATATTTAGACGAAATAAGTTAAGAAACTAACTCAAAAAAAAAAAAACAGGATAAAGTATAACTAATTTCTTGAGTATCATGAATCGGTTACATAATGATGTCCTTTCTGTTAGGGGTGAGCAATTTTAGGTCCGGACCGAAAATAACCGAGAACCGAACCGAACCTAAGTACCTAGGTATTTAGATCGGTTCCAATTTTTCATATAAAATTGGGTCGGGTCGGGTCGGTTCTCAGTTCTTTTCATGGTGAAACCTGACTTGAACATATGGACCGAAACCGACCCTAAATTTAGGGTAGTGATTCGGTTCTATATTTGATGTTTGGTCAGTTCTCGGATCAGGTCAGGCAATGGTCGAGTAGGGTCATGTTTTTTCCTTTTGCTCCCCCCCTACTTTCTGTATGATACTACTTTTCGGAAACATATTTATTTTATTATGCCTTTATATATATTAATAAGAGTAAAATGCACGGATAGTCCCTGTGGTTTTGTAAAATAACACCTATAGTCCCCAAATTTTGGAAATTACACCGGTGCTCCCTGTGGTTTGATGAGTTGTTACTTGGATAGTCCCTGAAGTGGATGAATGTTAGATATCTCAGTTAAATTGATGTAAAATGACATAATTACCCTTACCATTAAAAACAATATATTAAATATTAGATTTAGAATTAGAATATAATATAATTAAAGTTTAACAATTAGAATGGGACCAATTTTTTTTATTACATTAAACACCCTACCCCCACCCATCCACATTTGCCCTCTTCTTTACATCGTCAGCTTCACCATCTTCTTTATCCCAACCCTAGTTTTCGAAACCCAATATGATATTAACATTTGTTCTGTATTTTAACGTTCAAAACAAAAAATATGAGACTTGTATATAAGGTTAGGGGGTTATTTATGGTTGAAATCGTGTTATGGTGGTGAAGAGGCTCGTAGGAAAAACGTGGTGGCGGTGGGTTCTGGTTAAAATAGGTTGGGTCAAAACAGGGTATGAGTTGAAACCATATTGAGTCGTGTAATGGATCAAATCGAGATCTTGTTAAAATGGGTTGGGGCAAAGCAGGTTTACCCACCATCTTTGGCGTTATGGTTTATGATAAAAAAAGAAGAATAGTTCAGTAAATTTTTTCAATATTTTGTGTGATGGTTTCTAATTAAAAATAATAATATGAACAGATCATGAAAATGTACTGATTCACAAATCTTTATATATCAAAGTCAAGTCTTGTTTTCAAGTGACCGGAAAATGAGTGTGGCGGCGGTGGTGGTGTATCGTCGGAAGTTGCAGGTTCGTCGGAATCTGATTAAAGTCGTCAGAGTTTGTGTTTAAGCTACCAGAATCAGGTGGAAATAGCTTTTAATTTTTTAATGGTTCTGGTTTGCGTTTAAAGCTTCAGGATCCTTGACCTCAGATTTGGACGGTTATGTCGGCGGTGCTAGTGGGGTGAGTGGAGAAGAGGAGAGGGACAGTGGGTGGAGGTGAGGTGATTAATGTTTAAAAAGGTGGGCCTCACTGAATTAAAATAATCCTTGTTTTTTTTTAAGTGAGGGGTAAATAAGTAATTTTAGATGGACTTAACGGAGAAAACTAACGAACATCCACTCCAGGGACTATCCGAGTAACAACTCGTCAAACCACAGGGAGCACCGGTGTAATTTCCAAAAGTTGGGGACTATAGGTGTTATTTTACAAAACCACAGGGACTATCCGGGCATTTTACTCTATTAATAAACATATAATAAAAAATGATATATTCAAAAGTTAATGCTTGAAGAATATGCTTCACATATGCTCTAGCATTAACTCAAAAGCTCATATTATAGGTCCAAACAGATCTTGATCACTTTCTTATACTCTTTTTATTCACATATTCTAGTCTTATGGTTGTCACTTACATGAGACTCTAGTGAGGTTAAACATAAGAGCCACCACCAGGTGGTGGCTCAAGGCGGAGAACGATGGTGGTGATGAAGATGGTGGTTGTGGTGGAATGAAGTTTTGAGATGGTGAAGTAGTGAAACTTTGAAGTTTGAATAGTCGGGCAACTGCACAAGCTTTGGCAAAATACAAGAAGAAGCTATCTTTTATTTCTTTTGAAAAAGTTGAGGAGAAAACTATAGTCATGAAATATTTTGGTGTAACTTCCTATACATTGTTGGTGTAATCGAAACCTATTGTAACGGCTTTAGAAGGGCCTCATGTGTTATATTATATGATCATTTCTAGAAATTTCCCATAGATGTATGAAATAAAAAAGAAGATGTATATTTGTAACCAAAAGATAAAGCCGTAATATACCTAAAAATATAGATCTATCACATTCACAAGTCGAACACACCAATTCTTTTAAAAATGTATTGTCAGATAATCATAACCAATATAAATGGCCATATCTCTATTTTTGGGGTTGAAATATTGATTAGTTTTAAGCAATTAGAATAAAATATATATTTTTAACAATAAAATATGTGTAGAAAGCATTAAAAGCTGATTATCCAATTACAAAAGTTAATAGAAAATAGGGGTGAGCAAAAGTCCATACCCGACCCGACCCTATCAGAACCCGACCCGACCCGAGAACCGGAAATACATAAATGAGGGAACCGAATCACTACCCGCAAATACAGGGTCGGTTCCGGGTATGTACACAATCGGTTATGTCGGTCCATGGTATAAACACCGACCCGACATTTTCAGTTGCTTTATAGCTTGTTTGTGATGACATTAGAATGAATCAGAGCTATGAACGAAGAGATATATTCATTAAAAAATACGATTCAATTAGTTGGTGAGTGCAATGAGTTGCTAGAAAGAAAAATCAGTGATCAATTTGAGAAAACAGAGGAGAGGAGCTTCATTTACAAGTGAATGATATGAATCATCTTGAAATTGTGTCGATGCATCACTCTTTTTCAAATTTAAAGTTCCTTCATGTTTCTGATTGTACAGAGTTGACATACCTCCAATTCCATGTTTCTATTTCAATCCATGTGTTTGAATTATTTCTTTGTTACTTCTCATTCCATTGTTGAATCACTGACACTTCCAAAAAGAGTTAGGTTCTTCGTGAGCATCAACAGTTCCAAAATTGATGAAAATTATTGAAGATTTATTGAAGAATTGCATTTAGTTCTGATATATGTTACTTTCTGTTTGTTATAATTCGATTAGGTTAAGTAATGATGATGGGCTTTGGCCCAGATTAGTTGTTTGTACAGAATCACTATATTTGTCTCGGTTCCAACATATCTGGCTTCGGTTCTTTGTTGTTCCCTACCCGACCCGACCCGATACCCGATATACTAGATTTACAAGAACCGAACAACTACCCTACATGCTATATTAGGGTCGGTTCCGGGTACTTTTCGGTCCGGTTCTCGGTTCTATTCGGGTCGGACCTATTTATGCTCACCCCTAATAGAAAATATGAATGTGTGTATAAGTTAAATGAATTAAAATTATAATGGGAAGTGCCGGTAGGAGACAAGTCAATAAAAATTACAAATTAGATAATATAAGTAAAAAGGTTATTATATGAATAAATAAAACTGTATGCAAAAAAGTTAAACGAAATTAAAAAAATGCGAAGGTGGAAGATGAATGGATTATTAATAGATTCTGTGTATTGTATTAGGATGTAGGGTGTTGTATAAAGTTCTTAAGGGCTTTATCATGTCACATTAGCGTTACGTAAACGCCACTTAATATGGGGGCTTTAAAGTCTCTTCCTTTAATATCATTGCATTGGTTTAAAGACTCTTTTAGGGCATGTTTGGCTAAGTTTTTTGAAATAACTTATTGACTTATTGGTTTTTTCTCTTCACATACACCCTCATTCAAACATCATTTTGAAACTTATGACTTTTCAAAAAACCAATAAGTCAATAAATTGTTTCAAAAAGCTTACCCAAACATGCCCTTAAACAATCTAAAAAAAGAAAAAGGAATTCAAAAAAGAAGGAAAGGAATGGGTCCCACATTCTTCCGTTATTTCATCCGTTAGCACGCTGGTGAGATGGGCATAGTGCCCCCATATGGCGAGCACGGGGTGGGCGAGGGCGCCATGGGGCGCCATTTTTGCTGATCTGACGGGGTGGCGCGATGCCACACCCTGTGGCCTTAGGATTGGTTGTTATCATATAACACACTTGTCTCATAAAAAATACAGCAGACTTCTATGTTTTTAAACATGATTGTTTATGTTTATGGAGGACGATACAATAACAATTGTATCCCGTAGATTCTACAAATGTTTGGAAAGAATGAGATATAGGCAAATCTTACCTCTATCCGTATAGATAGAGTGAGTGCTTTTAGAGAGACCCCGAAACTAAATCTCTAAACACACCATCAAAAAATCAATGACAAAACCATCCTATTAAATCTCTAAACACACCACAAAAAATCAATAAAATCAATGATGATAGAGACCACAAATCTCTAACACGTATCCGCTGTTTAATCACTAATGCACCAAATAATAACAAATCTACATAGCAACAAAGAAGAAAAAAAAAACAAATATGCATAGCACCAAAAAAATTATATCTGAAAAAAAAATTATATCTTTGCAAAATTTAAGAATTTTCATTAATATTACCCAATAAAATTCCAATTATACACAAATACATATGCTCACGACAAAAGTTAACTAACATTAAACAACCCATTCAAATATATCGAATTACAAAAGCCTCATTCAAAAACAAACTAGTGCTTACAATATCAAAACATCTTTTTAATAAATCCCGACATTAAATCTACCACTAAAATTTCAATTTGAGATTCTTAAAAATACCCTTCTTCATCCCAAAGCTAAAAACAAATAAATACAAAAGTTAGATTACAAATATATATATAATTTAATACAATAGACATAGTTTATAAATATTTACAAAAACTCACTCGGTCAACAAAATCATGTTGGACATTGTCAATAAACTCTTGCATATGTTTGATTACCATATACCCACATTCCCAATCGTCTTTCTGTTGTTTGCACTGCATTATATTCACGATTAACTATTTTAAATACAATAATTATTTTGACTAAACTAATTTTAAACAAAATAAAATATTCGCGTACATGTGTCATGGGCCACTTAAATTCAACCCCCAAAACTTGTTCAATGATACACACAATTTTGTGGGTCTTCCCTTTATAGAATCAACAATATAGCCGAATTTGAAGCCCGAACAAACAATTATAAGCGACCAATGTTTACTACAAAAATAAAAATTATAGAACATATTAAGTATGTATCTGTATGCGTATGTGTATGTACGATGGGGAATTTATATTACCTGGCTAAGTATGGTGCAAGATAAAACTTTTTTTAGAATGAAACTCACGTCTTCTTTTACATTTTTTAACGTCTTCAAGATGTGTGTTACACCGTGATCCAATGATTAGCTAACAAGTATTTCATATTTATCATAATTTACAATATATATATATATATATATATATATATATATATATATATATATATATATATATATATAGGGTTAATGGATTTAAACACCACCAACTATAGCCATTTGGCCAATGGCACTCTCAACTTTGACTTTTGCTCATACCACTCCCATCTTAACACTTGGGTTGCTGTGTCACCCCGTCGTTAAATAAACACTAACTGGGTTAGTTCTTTTTGCTGACGTTGCCATTTTGTCCAACGTGGCATGGTGACATGATCTGTTTTTTATGAGGTGATGTGTAATTTTGTCAAAATGTGTATTGCTATTTTTTTAATCTGATTCAAATTAAAAGAAAAAAACAAATACATATTCAGATTGAATTCATTGACGGACTTCATGCCGCCGTTTCTCTGGCGTGCCTTTACTTGCCGGAAAACTCTGATTCAAATTCAGATCGAGATGCTGAGATTGTGATTGTAACATCGGTGGCTCCATCGCTCGCCTACGCTTCTAAACCTTTGATTGGTGAACTTTGACCGTATCCTGAACGTTATCCAAAGAATTACCGAGTTTTGATGTCATCGGAAATCCGTCAATTGCTACCACTAAGACGGCTCCCCGTCCAGAGAAGTCCGACGGCTTGACACACGTGCCAGTTCCCCGTCCAGAGAAGTCCGACGGCTCTGGTCACCGGATTCACTGTCTGGCATACGGCTTCGAATAACAGGGATTGCAAAACAGCTGCAGATCATCAACAAGTTTCCGTAAGTCGTTATGTTCATAATAGTTAACAATTAGCGCATCGATTACAAACCCTAGCATCTAGTTATAGTCATAAATTGATGAAAATATGAAATCACACACTGATACACGCACAAATTTGACTACATAACAATTAACGCATCAATCACAAACCCTAGCATCTAATTAGAGATGAAAATGATGAAATCAGGCACTAGTTTGATTCAATAACACACAAACACACACTGAAACACGCACAAGCATTAGATTCAACTAAATTTCAGATTCCGGTAGTTTACATCGACGTTGATTTAACCGTCTCTCCGTCGTTGCGCAGTCGCCGTGTGCGGCGGCTCCCTTTCTTCCGATCTGCAACGTGAAGGTGGAGGTGAAGGGTGGTTGGGGGTGTGTGGGTGTCGGAGGTTTCGTCTCAGGTAACCGAGAAGATGAACGGTGGTGCCATCGCAGGGGGGAGGCGGTGGTGGCTAGGTGAAAGGTGGTGCCATCGCGGGGGGGGGGGGGAGGCGGTGGTGGCTAGGTTGATTGGTTGTGGCGGTGGTAAGATTGGAGCAAACATGTGATGATGTTGGGGTGGTGAAATGTTGGGGAAGGACTGAAGGAGCTGATTAAATACACATCATAGGCCATGTCACCATGCCACGTTGGACAAATTGGCC
This sequence comes from Helianthus tuberosus, assembly GCA_030545235.1. NCBI lineage: Eukaryota > Viridiplantae > Streptophyta > Magnoliopsida > Asterales > Asteraceae > Helianthus > Helianthus tuberosus. The sequence continues at coordinate 41,170,635 of CM060384.1, read as the reverse complement.
ACGTTGGACAAATTGGCCACGTCAGCAAAAAGAACTAACCCTGTTAGTGTTTATTTAACGACGGGGTGACACAACAACCCAAGTGTTAAGTTGGGAGTGGTATGTGCCAAAGTCAAAGTTGAGAGTGCCATCGGCCAAATGGCTATAGTTGGGGGTGTTTAAATCCATTAACCCATATATATATATATATATATAGAAACGGGATCAGGAGAGAACGGTGAAAAGTGTGAGAACGGTGAGAACGGATCCTGGCCCAACACGTGGCAAGGAGTGCTAATTGTTATGCCGGGGTACGATTGTCATTGTCCACTTCCCGCTAAATAATGGCGTTATGATTCCTTTGCCCAAAAATAATTAAATATAAATGGCGTTTTCATCTTTATGCTAGTTTTACATGGCGTTTTTTTTAAAAGTATATTTTTTACGAATGACGTTTATGTTTTAATGGTGTTTTCATCTTTATGCTAGTTTTTCATGGCGTTTTTTTAAAAAAGTTTTTTTTTACGAATGACGTTTATGTATTAATGGCGTTTTATTGATTTCCTATAGATATGGCGTTTTTGTGTTTTCTGCTTGTTTTAATTTAGTTTTTTAAACCTTTTTTTAATGTTGTTTATGTTTTAAATGGTTACTATTTGTTAATTATTCTAATCATGGCGTTTTCTTTGATTTGCACAAATACGATAGAAGATCACACAACCAAACATGTTGATGTAATAATGTAAAGAGTAAAACACAATAGTCAAGATTAAAATTCATGGCGTTTAGCTAATCTACATATTCTTCCATTCTTTGTGCTATTATCTCGTCTGCTTTGTCAAACAATTCACGTATTTTTTTCTCCCCCTAAAGCCATGAATGTTTTTAGACAACTTGTCAGTAGTTTTCTGTTTTCATTTTCGCTATGAAACAGGATTTTTCCAATATATTTTACCCTTAGTTCATTTAGCTGTCTTTGTTGGAGTTGATTTGGGGCATCTTCTGTTGCCAAACCACTTCTCCAACGAGCTATATCTGTAACACCCTTGTTATTATTTTACGTTTTTCGTATAATTTAAGTCCATAATCAAATAATTACAGTCACAATTACAATAAAAATACAGCTTTGTTAAAACTTTTCTAAACTTAAAAGTAAAACAACATAGTGTGATTTAATTCGCCGTTTCTAATAACGACGAAACAGCATTGCGGAAGCTTCGTTTAGTGTGTGTGTGTTCGGTTCTTGCTCGACGCTTGATCTTCATCCGGGTCTCTCGACATAAACCTATGGTCAATACCAGCTTAAGAGTTAGTATTGATAGTTTAATTTATGGTACTAGGCAAGATAATGATAATGGAAACAAAAATCCCAACATTAGTCTCTTGATTCCATAAACAAGGAGATGAAACTGGCCTCCACCGTAACTTACGGTGGGCACCGTAAGTTACGGTGACCCCTGAATGAAAGTTCCCCCACCGTAAAGCAGGAGTTATCTGGCGTAATGATTTCAGCCCCCACCGTAACTTACGGTGGGCACCGTAAGTTACGGTGGCCCCTGTATCAGCCTATTCCATTTTTGCCGTTTTTTACACGAAAACTTTCATATCTTTCAATCCGCTTATCCGTTTGACCCACCGTTTCTTCCTACGTGATTGTAATTTGATTCTCCACCTTATGAAGTTAAAATCCAACATCCGGCATAATAAAATTTCAGACTTTTAAGTCTTCGGCATATTACCCTTTTTACCAATTTTTGACCCGTTCTCAAACAAACATGTTTATTCGATCTTTAAACTCATGAAATTTATAATTTTAATATCCTCTATCATATTAACCTTAAATCACGGGTTTCTTACATAATAAAAAAACCCGTTTACGCTTAAGTGCTTATTTTGACCCGTTAGGGGTATTTGCGCATTTTTAAGACTTTGACTCATGAAGTTCAACTCTCCGCTTACTTGCTTGTCCAAAGTAATCATTTAATCTAATGACTCGTTTCTAACAACCTTTTAAAATTGTTTGCTCAATATGCCTATCGAGGGCATTTCTGTCAACTTAGCTCCGTCCTTTACCATAAAGGACTTCATTGCACTTTCAGCTAATCCAATCACTTAGCCTAAATTTTTAAACACACATACCTGACTCGGATCAATATATTGACCCGTTTCGATACCTTGCCTTAGTAGCCGCTAAGAAGTAGCGATGTACATATCCATTTGGTATTCATTCCTATAATCATATAACTCAACAAACCATTAGTCGATATTGCCAAAGGGTGATAATTTCACCTTTTGACCCGTTTGGTCTTAAATGACCTGAAAACTCTATAAGATGATATTTATTACCATCTTATCCATATGACTAATTCCGGTTTACACTGAATAATCATTTTGCTTATAAATCATCTATTATCTCTTTTGACCCATTATAACTTGCGCTATAATGTGTCTTTTCCAAATTAACGATTATTGTCAACAAGTGACCAAAATACCATTTTACCCCTTTTAACCGCATTGGTTTACCACACAAGGTAATCATTAAAAACCCGTTATCTTTTAGTCATTTCATGACTAACTAACCGTATTAGCTCCTTTTTAACCATTAAATATGATTTATGACCATTGTAGTTTGTTCCGGACCGCACTTGTCGTGTCGGAACATCATAATTTAAACAAGACTTGTCATTCAAAATCTATAAAACCAATAGGTATTAAGTAATTAGAGTGTAAGCTTTAGTTACCTTGCATTCCGAATACGCATTTCTTCTCGTGCTTGATTCGTTTGACCGCTTCTTTCCCAAGCCTCCACCTAGCTCGTTAGGCGTCAAACTATTGTCAATCATTTACAAGGCGGTTAAATTAGTCATAAAAAATCACGACTATTCCACCTCACTTATTTTCTATGCCAAAGCTACTATTCGACTTCATGATTAGTTAACTTAGCTTATCAAAAATTAACTACTTTTTGATCACATGGTTTACACAATTAAGTCAAATCAACATTATGATTAGAACCCGCTTTAACCCATCTTTCACGTAATTAGTCAAACAAGGCAATTACGCGTTTCATTCGTAAATTCAACATATGAACATTTACTTAGGCATTTTAACAAACACCTTGTGGGCATATTCTATAGAATCAACAATCAATTTTCATAACTAGTTATTTACCCAAGTTTTAACATCATTCACAAGTTCTTATGTCTAGCATGCATAACAACACCTAGACTTACTTCATGGAAATCGAATAACACCAAATTGATGATCATAAATCTAGTGTTCATCATCTTCCCACAAAACCCATTTAGCATTTACATAGATGATTATGATTTTCATATTTTATATCATCAATTCACCAAGTTTCTCAATCATAATTCGTTCCTAAGCATGGATTTAACATAGTATCATTCATACATTCAATATTCTAGCAATAATTTCGTTTTCAAGTTTTCACCAAGAATTCGAGATGAAACCGAATGAAGAAATTTGACATACCTTGTGATCCCCATGCTTAGGTGATCACGAATTCGTGTTCATGCATCGATTTGGGGCTAATTTGACCTCTCAATTTCTTGGATTTAGACAAGTTAGGGTTGAACAAAGGAGCTCCTTTGCTCCTGTGGAATATGTCGACCAGAACACACACTTTAAGTGTGTGTTTTGGTGTTTAACTTTTGTTTTTTAATAAAACAAGTTTCCCACTTGGCAATATTAGTCCCTCATGTTTTATTTTGATCAAATGAAGCTATAACTCACCGTTAGTCGCTTAATTACATGTTACTAACTAGTTTAATTATTCCTAGTTACTTTAACGGGTTCGGGAAGTTATAACCCGTTATGTTTTATGTCCCGTTAATTTGGGCTTTTTATATACTTTGTTTTCTCAAAGTATTTATTTTTCTTTTTAATTAATATTAGATTTATTTATTTAAATCCTAATATTTACCGGGTTAAATTTTACCACTAACGGTATTTTACCCGTTCATCACTATTAACGAGGTTTGATTACTAAATCCGTTTTCGGGGTGTTACAATATCCCCCATGTATGTTTCCATATGCCTCATTGCGAAAATCCCACAGTCGATGACGTTAGACTTTGTCCTCCAATCCATCTTTTTTCTGACAACCTTCACCTTGCTCATGATCTTATGCTTTGGGTGATTTTTAATACGCAAGTAGTTCGCAAAATCTCTGTGCTGCAGTTTCACATTTTTTTTGCATATATTAGTTTGGCGTTTTGTAAACATAGTTCCTATATTCTAAGTTTTTAAGATACTTACCAATATTTCCACCCATCCTTCATACTTTTTTTTGATGCTGATGTTATTGTTAGGATCTGAGGCTCCTCATGATTGTGTTTGTTTGTATAATTTGAACAAATCAATAGAAATGAACAGAGTTTAAATGCAGTGGAAATGAAAAACAAACTTTGTAAACACAATCAAAGGGGAAAATAGTTTTAATAAACACAAGCTTCTCATTAAGTCAAATGATTACAGTACAAAAGCTTACATGCATATTTACAACAAAAACTCCCCCGCAGCCTGATACTCCATGGTTGATTGCACAAGATGAAAGGATTAGATTAGAGGAGAAGAACTCACTCAATCAATCAAATGTAACAGTACCATTTATAGGCAAACCAAACCACTGAAGCATCTCAGCTGACGTCACCATGAAAGCGACATCTAACAACCTAACAACCTGTAACCACTGATACATATAACTACTGCTAGCTAAACACTGATATTATTACAATAAACAAAGTAAACAACTGTTTCTTCCTTCCACTGCTTCATTCCAAGCAGGGCTTGGGTCTTTAGCAGCACTTGACTTAGGACAATTGATTTATGAGCAGCACTTTGTTCTTCAGCAGTTGTTATACATGAGCAGAGCTTTAATGGACAACAGTTGTAGTATATAAGCAGTGGATGAGGACCATCAGATGTTATAACCACTTTCAAGGGGAAAGTCTAATGTAAACAGCTGCTTATGATGAATCCACTGTTGTGAACCAGTTTTGGCTTTCATTATCTGTTCCTCTGGTAGGGTTCAATCCCAACAGTTATCCCCTATACCGCTGTTGTCCAATACATCAACTCTTTCGTGTTTCATGTTGAAACAGACAACATAGAAATGTCGTTCCCAGATTATTGGCACGAAGACCAGTTCATAATACTTGATGGTTTTATGTTTCTTATCTCCTTTGAAACGTGTGTTTTTCAGAACAGTTTCCATGTTTCTGTTGAATCCTTTGTTTCGTGTATCTTCTTTTGTCGTTTCGTAGTATACCAGAGTATTCTGTAATATTGAGTACCACATTTTAAACAACAGAACAATGTCCTATTTTAATTTTATCAATTAAATATAGCAAAAGAGTTACCAGCAGTAATTCTGTGCAGAATAACCTTGAGGATGATTCATGAGCTTTTTATCTTTCTTCATAGTTCAAGATATGTGCCCAACATAGAATAATTGAGACGTGTTCTTGAAATCCTGGTTTCATGCTCTCACAGATCACCCCCATGAGAAACTTTTCTCCCATCTTGAACAGCTCAGTTCTAAAAAAAACATCATTTGGCGTTTTAGTTATACAAACTCATTCTATTATAATACATGGCGTTTTGATCGTTTTTGCATGCATATTCTCAAGTAAACGTTATGAATGGAAAGTTTGGCGTTTTATTTTGAGAGAAGTGTACATACTTATAATCGCTGATTCCAGTGAAGATGTATGTTGAAAGGTTATTTTCAGGGTTTGTCCTTTTTTTAATTTATAACCACTTGCCTCCTTAGATAAGGTGACAAACATGCCCTGCTCAATTTTTTATCTCTCTTCTCCTCTTCAGCCACATTCTTTTTTTATATATATATTTTTATCTTCTTCATCATCTTTATCAGCTTTTTCATCACCAGGCAGCTCTTCAGGGTTTAAAATTGTATTTTCTTGCATCAGCTTTGTGATGTCTGGAGTGTTGTCCTCATCACCTTTCTCCTGCACATCTGACATGTTTGGCATTTTTGGTGGTGATGTGTTGATGGTGTTTTCATCCTGGGGTTTATTGGGTGTCTCTTCCTCTTCAAAACTTTTCAAGAGGTTTTTCCTAGATGTAGTTGGTGGCTATTCATATGGCGTTTTATTAAACACTGCCCCTTGTTGGTCAACACTTTTCTTCATCATCTCCCCTTCAGTGTTGAATGCCTGACTGTCTTGTGTTTCTGTCGTGGCGATGTTTGGTGTCTTATCAAATACAACCATTTTTGGTGTCTCTTCAGCAGGTTGCAGATGTTTTTTTATTGCTATAATCACTTCATCCACCATCCTTGAATTATCAAGACCTTCTTTAATATCTATCATTTGTTTTAGATCTTGTCCTGGCAGCTCCAAAATCTCAGCAATATTCCTTTTAATTATTTTTTCCCCATTGTATCTTGAAATGTGATATTCAAGTGTCTTGAAATCACAACTCTATTTCTCAATATCGTTTTCGTTTATATCTTCATCTGATGATATAGTATCCTCATCATCATATATGGGGGCTGTTGTAGCAGTCGAGGGTTTAGCGTTTTGTTCTATTGCCACATCCCTTGTATCCCCTTCTGCTTCCCCTTCTCCTTCCCCTTCTCTTTCTCCTTTTCCTTCTCTTTCTCCACCCCCTTCACCATTCCCTTCCCACTCCCCTTCCTCCTCCTCTTCTTCTCCTTCCCCTTTTCCTTTTCCTTCTGCTTCTCCTTTTCCTTCATTTTCAACTTCAATGGCGTTTTCATGAACTATTTCCACTTCCATGGCGTTTTCATCAACTATTTCCACTTCAATAGTGTTTTTAATTCCAGCCATCTCCTTCTCCCTTTCTTCTTCATTTTCACACCCTTCTTCTCCTTGTTCTTCATTTGCAAATTCTTTGACGTTTTCATGAACTGTTTGCTCTTCAATGGCGTTTTCTTTTTCAGCCATATCCTTTTCCCCTTTTTCTTCATTTTCATCTCCTAGTACCACCTCATTTTCAACCTCAGTTTCTTGTGTATCTTCTTCTATTTCAGCTGGCATTTCATTGGCATTTTCATCAACAAATTTTGAGATGTTCTCCAACAATGTCATACATTGTGAGTATTTAATGTGTACCAGGAGGCTGTTTGGGTATTCAGTCTTTGACTGTTTTAACAATGCGCTCATTTTATTGTAACAGTCTTCTAATTCTTTGTATGCTCCATCCAATTTATCAGCCATTTCCTGTTATATTAAATAAAAGTATTTTGTTTATCATGGTGTTTTTTTTTTAAATTTATTATTTGAACAACATACCTCTTCGGGTTCTTTGTTTTGTTCTTCTTCATCAGGAAAAATGTTGTCATACCGTGTTACTCCTCTGATAAGAGCATGGTTTCCTGATGCAGAAACTTCAAACATCGTTTCCCGGCTTTCTCTATCCTCATTCGCCATCCTTTGAAGTGAAGCCTCTTCATCATCATTGAAGGGCATGGCGTTTTGCACCTCATAGTTATAATGATCATCATAAACCATCATCATCATCAAACTCATCATCATTGTTATCAGCATGCTCATCAACCTTGTGAACATCATCTTCATTCTCAACATCATCACCATCATCTTCATCATGAACAACAACCTGCATTTTTCTTGTTTTTTGGGGCTTGCTTCCTTTACCTTTTTTGACTGTTTTCCTTTTTACTTCATTGCCCACAAGGTGTTTTGCCATTGCACTCTCAAATAAGTCAAGAGTTTCTGTTGTAACCCACTCAATTGGGTATCCTTCTTTTCGGTCCCATCTTTTCCTATTGCAAGCATCGTTCACCAAGGCAAGCTGTAACAAAATAGTTTTTTCAAATGACAGATATTTTTTTGGCGTTTTAATGTCACACAAATGAATAGTGAAATTTTATTCTTACCGCAAGTATGATCAGTGGCCCTGTGTAATGCTTTTTCGGAGCCCATGCGGTTTTGGTGTGTTGCAAGCATTGGATGATATAACTACACCAGTTTGGTTTATTTGAACGTTTGGTGTAACGTTGTGCAAGAATTGTTTGTTGACGACTGCATTGTCAGTTGCATGCCCCATTATAGTGAAGAATGCTACAAGGAAATTTAGGCAGAAGTTTCTCCCAAAGCCATCTATCATAGGCACAACGTTATCAAAGTATATCTTCGCACTTGGTCTATTAACCCAGCCCAACCCTCGGAACTGTGCTTTCCACTCAGCCACCACCTGGTCTTTAGCTATTGGTCTTTTTTTTCATGTTTACGGGCACCCTTCCATTTGATATACCCGTTAAAGAGTTTACCAATTCTTCATTTATATGTATGGTATGGTTGCCAACGTTTAGGTTGTTTGTCTTTTCATTGTAATTTTCAACCAACCAGTACGCAAGCATTGTCGGTACGATGTCTATTTTCAACCTTAGTGTAGCACCAAACCCCATTTGGTGTACTGTGTTTCTTTGATTTTCGTTTAGATTCATAAACCAACAAGTCAAGTTTGTAGGTTTTACTCTTGACAAGATCCTAGCCCCACTGAACTCATGATATGGTTCTTCCTCAACCGCCACATTCTGACTTAATGCCTTCCTCTTAATGGCGTTTTGGGCCTTTCTAGTATATATATATAGGGTCAAGATTTAGGGGAAAACGGTGAAAAGTGTGTGAACAGTGAGAACGCTTATGGATCGTCCGATCAAAACAATCTATGGACTAGATTGGCGCAATGGCATTTTCGTAAATAACATAAATTTTATTACGTGGACGCGCTTCATTAAGGGTAAAAAGGGTAAAACATCATTTCTTACATAAAACGCCATTGAAATATATAACGCTAAGTAAATACAAAATGCCAATTTTATTACTGCGTAATTTTTATGTGTTTTACTTAAGGTCTTAGTCTACAAAAGGTCATAAAACGTAAAAAGCCTTAATATATAAACGCCAAGCCTTGCAGACTTAACAGATAAAGCTGAGCAAAACAAAGTAATTGTCAATTGCATTTATTGTTATAATAATATCCCGCCTAAACTACGCGTAAAAAACATCATATAAATAGAAACGTCTCAGCACCTTCCGTTGATCACACCAAAAAAAAAAAAAACACACAAACACAATGGTTCCTAAATACCACTCACTGTAAAACGCCAAAAGTTAGAGAAATCAACGATGGCAAACATCTTTTCTTTGATACTCAGAAATGTTCTGCATGAAGTTTCGCTGAATGGTTTGTTAGGTGAGGGGAGTAAGATTTTGCTGCATGAGATGAGCAAATTTCAAGAAAAAGAGACTGATGACACCGTTATGTCATTTTGTCTTCTTTGTTCTTGAAGAAGGTTTGGATGAGGATAAGAGACCGATCCCAGTGTAAATGCTACTTTGGCCTCGATGACAATGATAATGAAGATGACGGGCAAATAGCATCCACCCACACGTCGTCGATCTATGTCTCCAACATCCACAAACCCACTTCAACACACGAACAACAAAAAACCACTCCAAAACCAAAACGCCATTTATTTGTGTCAGTTCTTGTAGTTTCAAAAGAAGAAAGAGAGTGATGACAGTGAAGATTTGGAAGATAAATTGTTTCTGTTTTTTTTTTTAATTTTCTTTTTATGTTGTTTGTTATGTAATTTTCAGCTAGGAACAAAAAATACATTAATTCTCTAAAAAAATTATAATAAAACGCCAAAAGGGAAAATGCTTGTGAAACGCCATAATGCCATAAAACGCCCAAAACTACCAAACTATAATAAAATTACTTTGCACAAGTACTATTATAATAAAATCTAAAAAAAAGAGTATAAACAATGTGCAAGAGAATAAAACAAAGTGCCATTTTTATCTAAACGCCATTGGAAATACAAAATACCATAATTACAGCCATAAAGATGGGACGTGTTACAGCCATAAACAGATGAAGCTGAAACAAAAACAGTAACTACAAATAGTAAAATGAAGCGACGGAAACATTATTACTAACATTTATTATATTAAAAGCCACTACATGGGAAATTGAATTTTATCTTTTCAAACGCCATAAGTAGCTGCCACTTTATAGGACTGCATCCTACGTGCGCGGGAAAAAAGTCATTATAAAAGTAGAACATGAGAACACAACTTAACACGCCAAACATTGTCTAAAACGCCACATATTGTCCAAAACGCCAAAAACTTAAAAAATGGTAAAGGTTATTACATGGAGGTTTGAAAAGTCGGAGAAACGGTTCATTCTAAAGTTCTCTGATAGGAGAAGGGTGAATGTCAGAACAATCAAAGCCATACTTAGTATGGATGAAGGGGTTAAGAGGGATATTCTGGCCCTTGGGGTTCCAATGGCCAACGGTTGTGAAAGAACTCGAACGGTAATAAGAAGATTGGAGAGAAATTTTCAATCAGAAGAAGAAGATGATGATGATATTGACGATACTCCTCTACAACAGTTAGCAGTTGGGTGGTGCATGAAGAAGCAAGAATGGTTGAAGTGACTTATCAACACAGGGTGAAATATTCATTGCCGATGGAGGAAATGTTGAAGACAGAGAGGCTATATCTGCTTGAACAACTCTGTGATTTATCACCTTCGAACGATGCAAAATCCAGGGTTGCAATGATATTCAAGTATAGGCTGCGGCAAAGACGAGATGATGGCGTTATACGCCAATCTAAAATATGATGATCAATCTGAAGAAAGTGAGGAACAAAGCGATGGGTATAACTCTGATGTAATCCCATCGACAGAAGACTATTAGTTTATTTTGATTTCGTATTATTATAATCTTATAAAATATTAATCAATGGTAATGAATTATTAACAACGCCACGAACGCCAAAAAAATGACCTGGGAAACGCCATAACGCCAAAAAAATTATCTGTGTGACACAAAAACAATTAATTCAACGAGACAGATCCCAAAAAACAAAAAAATGCCAAGTAATTAATGAATCTAGTTAATGCCAAAATTATCTTAGACGCAAAAAATGAAGCAGCACGTGACACACGAAATTGGGAAAAAAGAATATTGAAAAGACAAAAAAGCCCCTCAGACCCTGATTATATCCCGCGCCACGTGTTCCATCAGGATGTGTTCTCACCGTTCTCACACTTTAGGGCGTTTTCTCCTTATCTCGTACCTATATATATAGGGTTAGGTTCATGAGTGAACAACATCCTTGTTTGTGAACAGAGTGAACTAATCTCAGCCACCCATTTGTTTTTTTTTTATTAAAATGATAGGATTGTAATTTTACCTTTAATTTTCATTAATTCCTTATTCCTTTCCATACCAAATATCAGTTATTAAAAAAGATCAAATCAAAATAAATAGGTAATCTCGTTCTCTCTCTACACCATCATCTTCATCACCGCCGTCGAGAGTCTGTTTCCCAGTCACCATAATTCGGCGATTACATCTTCAAAACATGGTTGCCGAGCCCCTGTTTCTTAGCCACCTACATCTTCAAAACATCGCCGTCGAGCCCCTGTTCGACGATTACATCTTCAAAACATATAATCTCGTTCTCTTTCTACACCATCATCTTTCACCGTCGATGAGCCCCTGTTTCCCAGGCACCATAATTCCGAGATTACATCTTTAAAACATATAAAGGTACGAATTTCAAGTGTATTTCGGTATTTGTAATTGTCTGTTTCATCTGACTGTGTATAGTTCAAGATTTATTCCCTTTTTTGTGCATTTAAAAACTAGGTTTTTGGATGAATGTTCATATAAAAAAATTATTTGTTCAATAAGGTTGATTAAAGCTGTCTGATTTCATTTGATTTATGGGTTGTGTGGTTGTGTTGTTTCAATTTTGTCTATTTTGTTCTTTATTTTAGGGTTCATATGATTTAACAAGAAGTCTTGGTTAAAGATCTTTTTAGTTTGCTGGATGTACATTTAATTCGTGGATTTGTGGTTGATTTGCTCTGATTTTGTGAAGGTGATGTGTATATGTTTGGGTTCATCCGATTAATAAAGAATAATTGTTAGTATGGTAGTTGAATTTGTTCTGATTTTGTTGTTAAGGGGATGAGTTTATGTTCGGGTTCATACACATTTGTATACTCTGTTTTTTTTATTCATTGGATTATACACATATGTATACTCTGTTTTTTGGGTTCATTCGATTATACATTGGTGTACATTATCTTGTTATATGGTGTAAATGTTGATGAAGTTTTGAATGTCTTGTATTTTTACAAAATAAAAGTCTGATAATTACAGATCGCCATTATTTGTCGCTCAAATGTTGGGAAGTCTAGTCTGTTGAACTCATGGAGTAAGGTATGTTCAAATCAAACACATTTAGTTCGAGGTGAAATTATTATTCTTTTCGCACATATATTCTTCGAAATTTTATAATATCATGTTTACTCTATGAAGACACTTAACAATATCATATTGACCCATTCCGTAGTAAATACAATAAAAGCAGCTGTTACCACCCGATATCCTGAATAAATAACGTTGTTTTCATATTTATCAAGTGAAAGACATTGTTATTAGTAATTGATATTGTTTTATTTACTACAGAATGAGTAAATAAGCTGTTGTTAGTGTTCGAAAGGGTTGATATGATATATTAAATTTATAAGGATACATTTTTTTTGAACGACAAATGTTACTCCTATTTTACTTACACCAATTATTTTAGAAGGATGTATATGCAATTAGATATATCATTTTTTTACTTTAAGCATACTCTAGGGAACTTAATCATGCATTAGAAAACAATAGTTTATGTTTTCACTTATGATATTTATAATTTAGCTTGCAGAGTGAAAGAGCAATAGTTACAGACATTGCTGGAACAACACGGGATGTCGTGGAAGCCAATGTGACGGTTCAAGGTATCACGGTCACACTACTCGATACAGCTGACATCAGAGAAACATATGATATTGTGGAGAAGATATGTGAGATTTGCATTGTAGCTTTTAATTTTTAAACAATGTTATTGTTTTAGCTTAAATTTTGTGAATTTGTAGGTAAAAGTCTTGATAATGATGACTTCAAACCGACAAAACTAAAAACCCTTTCTTGGTTCAAGATTTTTCAAATATTGGTTTTCGTTCCGTAATTCAAACCGACAAAACTAAAAGTCATGCTGCAAAGTAAAAACTTGTAGTATTGTAAATTTCTTCAGTAAGCAGTGCACAAGTGTACACATATAGTATACATTTGTGTATTTGTAGTCTATACACTAGTGTACATTATGTTGTTATACGGTGTAAATGTACTTAGACTGTACGGTCATTTAATTTTATGGATAATGTGCAGGAAAATGGTATTCCTAACAGAGCCTGGCATAGGTCTAATGTACTTCCTTATGAAAGCTTTGGCGAAAAGGCATGTTCGACACATCTAAGGAAAAAGTATGCTGTGAAGTTAGACGAAGACATCGATGAAAAACAAAATGAAGAATACATAGATATGGAATAGGAAAGTGAAGCCAACGGTAGCGAAATTTAGAAGATGTGTCGGAAAAACACAAGATCATAGTTCTTTTTTTCTTTTTTAATCTTTATAACAATTGCATTGGAGACAATTTTAAAATGCTTTGCCTATTAGTTTGATTACATCTTTCGTTTACTGTATTCATAATGTTACTTAATGCCTCGCTAAATTGTTTGACTGCATCTTACATTTGAACAAACAGTTTACATGTCCATAATGAACTGCTTAAGTCATAAAAAAGACTAGAACTACTTCAATACACGTTTACACCACTGTTTAAGCAGTTATGAATTCATAAATTCCCACACACATACCTGTGTATTTATCATTAATACATCTGTGGACACACACCTTTACATTTGTGAATACTCATACATTAACGTTTGTCAACTCATACTACATTGTATATTTTGTTAAAACATATTAATTAAACCATACCATGTGCACTTCTTTGACAGTGTACATTATGTCCCAAAATACATAGCCATAATCAGAATAAAATTAAAACCAACCAGCTTAACATCCAGTTTTCATCAGTAACAAAAAAATATCCCAACCACTTCACGTACGCACATATCGGAAAATAAAAAAATACAAATAAAAACATAGTCTGCATGGAACACTTTAAACATTAATCATGTTCGCCACGTTGTATGCAACCGCTTCAGCCATTACTTCATCTCGGAGCGTATTAGCATGGGAACACACAATCTTCACAGCACACTTTTTCCTTAACCTTAGACACGCTTTTTTGGCGTGTGCGTAAGCGGAAACCCACTATCCCATTTTAATTTTGTTTCACCAAACCAAGTCTCCATGCGTCGCATGGCGAACACCCCACAATCAACACTATTGCAATTGTCGCCTATTCTATTTCCAACCTTTTCGGTATTACCCCTTCAAATTCCCCACTTTTCGGATGATTAATTGATTTCAAATATTTGGTGAAAATATCTTGCTGCGTTCAAAATCAGAATCAACCACGTTACCAACTGTAAAACATAAATACGTTTACAACTTAAATTCATACTTACCACTTTAAATGGCTTCGTCTTCCCAAAGAAGTTCGAATCATTTTGCTCTAGAATTGGGAAAATGATTACCCTATAATCTGTCAACATCATAAGTGACTCATCGTTATTGAGCACCATCAGCAGAGCACTACTCAGTACACACAATTTTGTATATATATAAGTATAGACGATATGCATCAAAAATTTATGTAACATACTCAGTACACACAATTTTTCTTAAAAAAACCACATACAACACTAATATACATATGTGTACACACATTGTAATAATAACTATTGTGAACGATATTCATTAGTGTACATCACCGAGGTTAAACCACCAAACAAAAGCAAGTGCATAACTCTAGAACACTACTGTACATATGTGTACACACTGGGTAACAATAACTTAGGTGAATGATATATACCAGTGTACACCACATAGATTAAACCACCAAACAAAAACAAGTGCATTACTCTAGAACACTACTGTACATATGTGTACACACTGTGTAACAATAACGATTGTGAACGATATACACCAGTGTACATAACCGAGGTTAAACCACCTAACAAAAAACGAGTGCATAACAATGCAATGAAAATAATCAGAAAAATAAAGTATCATGAACAGTCTTAATGACATAACCCTAACCTTCAAACCAAGTAATACTGTAATCAATTACAGTAGAATCAAAAAACACCATCGGAACATCTGTAATAACAACTCATAAAAAAAAGCTACATATTGTCTGGATGATGATGATGATGATGAAAAAAACAGAGTAAATGTCGCAACCCTCGTCCCCTAATAACCCGGAACGGGCGGCCGCGGCCAGTTTTGGTGGTATCTGGGTTTGTCATTTTGGCAGTGGAATTTACATCAGGACCGTAGTTAGGAAATATTTTATCAGAGTAAAATACCACGCTTTTAATATATCAAACACATGGGAAAAACCCAAGTTTCAAGTACACATATTTTCATAGGGATAAACCCTATTTTATTTAATAAAAACATCTCTATATTTTAGGTAACTTTATTGCCACTTTTCCAAGCCTTCAGTGCTGTCCAGCTGGCTTCTATTTGGCTTTCACATTTTGTTACCTGAAACGCGTTTTAAAAACATTTTGTCAGTGGAAATACTGGTGAGTGAATCCCAGTTTAATCAAGTTTAATAAAGACCATAGTACAGTATTGAGGGCGGTCACGCAATTACATTTGTTTCCATCTATTCAATTACCACCCACGGTACTGTCAACCCGACTTGTGGTCATGTTACTCCTCGCAAGGTAGTAACAAATTTTGTATACAAAACCCCAACATACCGACAATAATTGTAGAATACAAATACTCAATCACTGCTTAATATATTATTAATTAAGTGAGGTTTTGTAAAAACAGTTAACAAAAAGGAGATTACTCACATTGATGTCTTAGGTTTTCTTTAAGGGTTTCCTGGTGATTATCTATAATTTATACAAATGCACACGCGTTAGTATAATAACCCAATATTTATATTAATGATACCCTCCCCGAGACGGCATTCCAACGACTACGTCGGGCAGAACCACGACAGCCGTTACGGAACCCTGGATCAATCGGGCAGCGTATCTAATATGTAACTAGGGTTATGATACTTACAACGGAGCATAACTTTGTTATTTAGGGGGTATTATGCCCGAGAATAGCTTATACTATAAGAATTTCGAGAGAGAAATTTGATTGTGAGCGAGTTTGAATGAACTGCCGATGCCTGCTATTTATAGGGCTGGTTTTGAGGTTCCTCGCGGCCCGCGAAGACCCAAGGGACGTCTTACGCGGCCCGCGACCTAGGGGTCTAGGCGTTAGCTGCGCTGATTCGCCAGTTGTAGACTTGCCACGATGCTGACATGTGGCACGCTAGGGTTTCGGCCTGATCTCCTTGCTGTCGTGGCCCGCGTAGGTGGTAGCCAAGGGCTACACGCCCCGCGAGAGACCAATAAAATTTGTTTTTATTTAATTTTAATAAAAATAAAGGTATTCAGGGCCCGTTTTCATATATGGGGTGTATTTTAGGACATGTTGGGGCACTTTAAATATATTAGGGGTGTCAAAATTTTTTGTGAAGGGTTGTTATATCCTCCCCACCTTGTTTTAGAGCTCGTCCTCGAGATCTACTGGAATAAGTGTGAATATTTCCTTTGCATTTCTGATTCAAGCTCCCATGTGTACTCTGGTCCTCTTTTGGAGTCCCATTTCACTTTGACCAGAATTAATCTCTTGTGCTTAAGGTTTTTGACTTTCCTATCTTCAATCTGTAGAGGCCTCTCTACAAACTTTAATTGTTCATTTACCTCTATATCCTTTAGAGGTACTACAAGTGATTCATCAGCTAAGCATTTCTTGAGATTAGATACATGAAAGACATCATGTATCCCTGCCATTTCCTCTGGCAGTTGTAGCTGATAGGCTACAGGTCCTATTCTTCTAATAATCTCAAAAGGTCCAACATACCTGGGACTTAGCTTTCCCCTCTTGATGAATCTTACCACTCCTTTCCAAGGAGAGACTTTCAATAACACTTTGTCACCTATTTGAAATTCTAGTGGTTTTCGTCTGTTATCAGCATAGCTCTTTTGTCGATCACATGTTGCTTTCAGTCGTTCCTTGACTTGAATGATCTTGTCGGTTGTTTCTTGCACTATTTTAGGTCCAGATAATTGATTTTCCCCAATTTCTGCCCAACAGGCTGGGGTTCGGCATTTTCGTCCATAAAGTGCTTCGAATGGTGCAGCATTGATACTTGTATGATAACTGTTATTATAGGAAAATTCTATTAATGGCAAGTGATAGTCCCAATTACCTCCGAAATCAATTACACAAGCTCTAAGCATGTCCTCCATTGTCTGGATCGTTCTTTCACTTTGTCCATCCGTTTGAGGATGATAAGCGGTGCTTAGATTCAACTTGGTTCCCATGGCTTTTTGGAAACTTATCCAAAAATGAGAGGTAAAACGGCTATCTCTGTCAGAAACCATTGATAAAGGTATTCCATATAATGAAACTATTTCATTTACATACAATTTAGCTAATTGTTCCATACTGAAAGTTTCATTCATTGGTAGGAAATGAGCTGACTTAGTTAGCCTGTCTACAATCACCCAGATTGTATCATTACATTTCCTTGTTT
The DNA here is from genome assembly GCA_030545235.1 of Helianthus tuberosus. Classification (NCBI taxonomy): domain Eukaryota; kingdom Viridiplantae; phylum Streptophyta; class Magnoliopsida; order Asterales; family Asteraceae; genus Helianthus; species Helianthus tuberosus. The sequence goes on along the minus strand of CM060384.1, from coordinate 41,153,014 downwards.
TGGGTAATTTGGTAATAAAATCCATTGTTATCAATTCCCATTCCTAAACTGGCATTTCTAACTGATGCAATAAACCTGAAGGTTTCTGATGTTCAGCTTTAACTTGTGAACAGGTTAAACACTTAGAAACATAAGTTGGTATATCCTTTTTCATCCCTATCCACCAGAAGTTCTTTCTTAAGTCCTGATACATCTTATCACTTCTGGGATGCATCGTATACTTAGATTTATGGGCTTCTTCTAATATATAGTGACGTAGGTTTCCTAATTTAGGTATCCACATCCTTTTCTTATGGAATCTCCAAATTCCATATGTTCCTTGTTCTAATTCCTTTATCATTCCTTTTAACTTTTCAATATCATCCTTGATTACTGATTCTTGTGTTTCTCTAATTTGATCATTTAAATCTACCTGTAGGTTCAACTTAAGAGAACGCACTATTTTTGGCTTTTCATGATACTTCCGACTTAAAGCATCAGCTACCACATTTGCTTTTCCTGCATGATATTGAATGTTGCAATCGTAATCACTAAGTATCTCCATCCAATGTCTTTGCCTCATATTCAATTCCTTTTGTCCGAAAACATACCTTAAACTCTTATGATCGGTGAAAATGGTAAACTTACTACCGTAAAGGTAATGTCTCCAAATTTTCAGGGAAAAAATTATTGCTCCTAATTCTAGATCATGAGTTGAATAATTCTCTTCATGATTCTTAAGTTGTCTAGATGCATAGGCTATAACCTTTTTACGTTGCATCATCACACATCCATAACCTAACTTAGAAGCGTCACAATAGACTACAAAGTCTTCAGTTCCTTCTGGTAACGCTAGTATGGGTGCGTTGGTTAATCTTTGCTTAAGAATTCTAAAGGCCTCTTCTTGTTTTGGTCCCCATTCAAACTTAACAGATTTACAGGTTAGCTTAGTCAAGGGAATGGCTATTCTAGAAAAATCTCGAATAAACCTTCTATAGTAACCGACCAATCCTAAGAAACGTCTAACCTCAGTTGGTGACTCAGGGGTTTTCCATCTGGTAATTGCCTCGATCTTGGTAGGATCTACATGAATTCCTTCATGATTAACTAAATGTCCAAGAAATTGTACCTGTTCTAACCAAAACTCGCACTTTGAAAACTTTGCATAAAGCTTTTGTTTCCTTAATAAACTTAAAAGTGCATGCAAATGCTTTGCATGTTCCTCTTTACTCTTAGAGTAAATGAGAATATCATCTATAAAGACAATTATGAATTTATCCAAATACGGCTTACATATTCGGTTCATCATGTCCATAAATGCAGCTGGGGCATTGGTTAAACCAAATGGCATGACAGTAAATTCATAATGGCCATACCTTGTTCTGAATGCGGTTTTTGGAATGTCCTTGTTGGGATTGAACCCTATCAGAGGAACAGATAATTAAAGCCAAAACTGGATCAGAGCAGTGGATCCAGAATAAGCAGACGTTTACAGATAGTTAATGCAAATCTTTCCCCTTGAAAGTGGCTTTGTATCTGCTGACCTCCTATCTACTGATCTTACCAAGTGCTGATCCACAACTGCTGCCTTGCATCTACTGCCAAATGTTAAAAGACTGATGGAAGACCAAAGCTCTGCTGACTCAATCTTCTGCTTTGAGTCAAGTACTGCTGATCCGGACAAGCACTGCTGGATTCACAGCAGTGGAAGGATGCAACAGCTGTTTAAGTATCTTTCATGTAATAGATTGTGATAGCAGTAGTTACTACATCAGTGTTTGTATAGATCAGAGGTTAGAGTTTGTTAGGAGGTTAGATGTCACTTTCATGGTGACGTCAGCTAAGATGCTCAGTGGTTTGCAAGTGCCTATAAATAGTTCAGTACTTTGTACTGTTCTATTAGCTCTTTCACCACATCGTCTTCTTTGCACGAACAAACTACTGAGCTCTGGCTGAGGGGGAGTTTGCATTCTTACATCAATCATTGTAATCGTTGTTGAAACAAATTCAATCATTCGGTTCATTGTGTAAAGATGTTTGATTAAAAGTATTACTCCTGTTTGATTGTATGCAAAGTTTCTTTTCATCTTAATTCCGCTGCACAACTCTTTCATTTCCATCTTAATTTCAAACAAAAATACAATCAAAAAGAAACTCAGATCCAACAATTGGTATCAGAGCTTGGACAGTCAAATTTGATTTAACAATCATTTTGACGTAAATAGTTCAGCTTATAACAGTTGATACTGATCGTTTGTTCGTCCGTTGAAAAACAGAGCAAGGATTAATCACCATTAAAGTTGATTTCTCAGAGTCTGTAAAACAACAAGAATGACGTCACAATCTCAGGATGATAAAAACAACATCGGCTCGCTTTTTAAACCACCTATGCTAAAAAGAAATGAGTACAACATCTGGCAGAGGAGGATGGGTCACATCCTCGCTCAACAAAGCACAGGTTGTTGGAGGTCTGTCATTTATGGTCCCCATGTTCCTTCAGTGCCAAGCGCTGAAGATGCTAAAAAGTTCGTTCCAAAACCAATTGAAAATTATACCGAAACCGACTTTCAAAAGATCGAACTAGATGCTAAAGCTTTTAGCATCATAGCATCAGCGCTGCCCAATGAGATATATGCTGGACTGTTACACTGTAACAGTGCAAAAGAGTTATGGGACGCACTTAAGGAACAGTTTGGTGGAACTGAAGAAGTCATAGAAAGCAATAGGGAAATCCTGAACCAACAGTATGAAACATTTTGCTACATTAAAGGTGAATCACTAACGCAACAATTTGAGCGTTTTAGTTGTCTCATCAGTGAACTGAGGCTTGTTAACACCACTTTTACAAACTCAACTCAAAATAGCAGGTTCCTCAGGTCACTGCCAGAAAAATGGGACACTATAGCTTTTGTCACCCGAAATTCATCTGAATTCAAGGATCTGACCTTGACCCAACTCCATGGTCGACTCCTGACCTTTGAAAGGGAGTTGAACCAGAAAAGGAGGTTACAAGAGTCAGGAAAAGTTACCGATGATTACACTTTCGGTAATACTGCTCTTCTGGGTCAAGAAGAATCTGGGAGCAGTGGTAAGGATCAGGGTTATGATCACTTCATTGACATAACTGCTGGTGCAAATTTTAACAACCCTGATCCTCACTCTGCAAGTTATGCATTCACTGCTAACGAAAACCAGATGTCAGACAATTTAAGTTTTGAACTCAATGATTTACAACATTTTGATCCCACTGATTTAGAAGAAATGGACATCCTGCACCAACTGGCTTTGCTAAGTGTTAGAACTAGCAAGTTCTACAAAAGAACAGGGAGAAAATTCCCCGGTTTGCATGGGAATCTAAGGGTTGGGTTGGATAAATCAAAAATCAAGTGTTACAAGTGTAATAGGTTGGGACATTTCGCTAGGGAATGTAGGAGTCAAACCACTGGTCCCATAATTACTCATCCTAGCTCAAATCCTCGACCTCAAAACCAAAACACTGTGCACTATGCCCAATATGCCCCAGCAGCTCAAGTGAACACTGCTCACTATGCTGCTGCCCCTGTGCCAGTACATTATGTCCAAACTACTGTTCCACAAATCCAATATGTTCAAACCCCTGCTCCACAGGTACAAGTGCAACTTGTTGCACCTCAAACCACTGCTCCAGCAGCAGCACAACCAGATCAACAAAGTTTTTTCACTCAAGGGTTTGTTGACTGGAGCAGTATGCCTGATGATCTTTGTGATGAAAATTTTGCACTCTATGCTTCTAATGATTCTTCACATGATGAGTTTTGTTTGATGGCACTAGAGTCAATACAGGAGGGGGTTGAAGCTGAGGAGGAACAGCAGTGCTTTGAAACAGTGGAAGAGGTGATTGAAGCAGTGGTTACTGCAGTGGCTGATGAAATACTGTTGGGAGAAAGTTCAGGTACCCTGATTGAACCAATGACAGATCCATGGTCCATAGAGGACAAAGAAGAAGAGAAAGAAGAAAAGGCTGGTGAAAAGAAGGTAAAAGCTGATGATGATGAAGATCATCAATGTGATTGTGCAATGATGGCAGCTGCCAAGGTATCTCCTCAAGTTTTTGAAAAACTGTGTTCTGACAATTGCATAATTGCTTTTGCTAACATCAAAGAGGTGAATGAAAACCTTCGGGATAAAATCTTGTCTGATGAGGTCAAATTTGAAAGGTCTTTAAAAGAACTTAAAAACAAATTGTCTCAAAAGGAAAAAGAAATCAGCTGTCTAAAAGAAGAGCAAAGCATCACCAAAACCCAACTTCAAACTATGGTAGAAAAATACCAAAGTTGCAAAAAGGAGTTGGAATCCACCCAGATTACTTGTGAAAGATGGGTGGAATCCTGCAGAGGATATGAGGTGATGCTTGCTAAACAGATTGAAAGTAATGTGAAATTTGGGGTTGAGTATAGAAAATATGATGATGAACACATTGCTTGTGAAAAGTCTGTTCAAAACACTGATGTAACCACTGAGTTCATCCCCACAAACAAGAATGGCCAAGAAGTGAAAATCACTGACAAACTTGGTAACAAAATCACACTTGGCAGAACAAGGAGTTCCTCAACTTTTGAAGAACTTGAAAAATATCAGTTTAAACCTACCTGGTCTGACGAGTGTGATATTCTTGAAAATTTCAAGCCAATGGACTTTACATCAACTGATGGTGTTATAGCTCCAAAAGCTAAAGTCATACCTCTCAAGGACATCCCAGCAGTGGTTAAAACCTCTGCTGCAAAGGAGTCTGAAAAGAGAAAGAAGAGAGAAAAAATTGACAACTTGTTTTGTGAATTCTGTGAACAAAGGAATCATCTAACAAAAGACTGTTTCCACTTGAAAGCTTATGATTTAAACAAGACAAGTGTCATTGTTTCAGCAGAAAGCTGCATTGTCTGTGGTAAAACAAACCACAAAACTCAAGCATGTGTGTACCTCAAAAACTTTGATGTGAAAAAGAATGAGTACATAGCTAAAACATCCTTGAGTCCATCATCATCATCCACATCATCTGTCAAGTTCACCAAGAAACAACCACTGTTTGTGCCAGTTCAAACAGCTGTTACAAAACAGCTGAACCAAACATCTGTCAAAAGAGATGTTCAGGTTACTGATGCACCCCCTGCCAATCAGTTCAGAAAAGGCAGAGAAAAACAGTCTTACCAAAGGATTCCACACGTTTATGAGGCCTACAAAAGGCCCTCTAAACCCAAAGTGAACAAGCATCCTTTTGGTTACCAGCAGATGATTGGTCAGGACCCACAACAGTGGTTAAAGAAGAACTGTCCTAAAATAGTTCAAACCCCTGACCTAACAACTGTCCATCATTCTGTCTCCATCCCAGACACTGTTGAGACCCCATCCAAAGCCTTGTTGGCTTTGGAGACCTTAATGAACTAATCCTTTTACTTCATGTGCAGGGAGCTTCTGCATGCTTTGATAGCCTTTGGTATGTAGATAGTGGAGGCTCTAGGCACATGACAGGATGTAAAGCCCTCCTCAAAGACTTTAAAATCCATGGTGGGGGTGATATATCCTTTGGGAATAATAGTAAAGGAAAAGTTCTGGGGTCGGGAACAGTGGAGTCTGGAAAAGTAAAATTTGAAAATGTCAATCTAATAGACAATCTAAAATTCAACCTTCTGAGTGTGTCCCAAATGAGTGACAAGGGTTTTGGGTCATTCTTCACAAAATATTGTTGTAGGATTGTTGGACCAGAAATGGTCAAAAAGATTGAAGCAATAATCAAAACTGGTCAAACTAAACTTGTTGCTCAAAGAAGTGGCAATGTTTATGTTGTTGACATGTCAAAAGAGTGTCCCAGAGCTGATGCCTGTCTGTTCTCAGCTGCCTCTAACAAAGAGACAGAACTTTGGCACAGAAGGCTGGGACACACAAATCTTAAGACAATCACAGAAATTTCAAAAAATGGTTTGGTGAGAGGCCTACCACAAAAATTGTTTTCATGTCCTGAACATTGCATTTCCCGTTTAAAAGGAAAACAGCATAAAAGTTCTTACAAGTCCATTGAAGAGTCCAAAACAACCCAGTGTTTGCAAATGCTACACATGGATTTGTTTGGCCCAGTTCAAGTCATGAGCCTCAAAAAGAAAAAATATTGTTTGGTTATTGTTGATGACTTTTCTAGGTTCACATGGACTTTCTTTTTGCACTCAAAAGATGAAACTGCAGGCATTTTGCAAGACTTTGTAGCACAGGTTGAAAAGCAATTTGACCTTCCAGTGAAAAGCTTCAGGAGTGACAATGGCACAGAATTCAAAAATAGGGAGTTGGATGCCTTCTGTGTGAAGAAAGGGATTGTAAGGCAGTACAGCATCCCAAGAACACCAGAGCAGAATGGGGTAGTGGAAAGGAAAAACAGAACTCTGATTGAGGCTGCCAGAACCATGCTTGCAGACTCAGGTTTGCCATTAACTTTCTGGGCAGAAGCAGTAAACACTGCTTGCTATGTTCAGAACAGAGTTTTAATAAACCCCAGGCACAAAAAGACTGCCTATGAAATTCTGTATAAAATTAAACCACTGATCTCATATTTCAAAGTGTTTGGCTGCCCATGCTTTATTTTGAACTTAAAAGATTCCATTTCAAAATTTGCAGCCAAAATTGATTGTGGTTATCATCTGGGATACTCATCCACTGCCAAGGCCTACAAAGTGTTCAACACACGGACCAAGGCAGTGGAGGAGACTTTGAATGTTAAGTTCAATGAACTCTCTTCAATGAAAATCCCAGCAAACCCTGCAGATCTGTTTGATCTTGAAAAATTCACTTTTGAAAATACTGTTATCAAGACTAACAGTGCAGGTCCATCAGAGGATACAACACCAGACTATGGGTATGAAATCATCATCCCTCAAAGGTCTGCCACAAAGGGAAAAGCACCAGCTGTTCAAAACAGTGGTCAAAGCTCAACCACTGCTACCTCAACAGTCGTTGACCAAAGTAGCCCATCAACCATTGCTTCCACATCCTCATACAATGCTGACAAAAGTCCTCAAACAGTGGATAAAAGTCAGCAGGTGTCCACTTCATTACCACCTATACCACCATCTTTTGAAGCCACTGCTGGATCATCAAAGTCCCCAGCAGTGGTTAGCTCAGATGATACACATTTGCAGCCTTCACCAACCAATGCCATCATACCATACCAAGGAGACTTAATCTTCTTGAGATCTCATCCACCTGATCAAATCATTGGCAACATAAATGAAGGGGTGCTCACAAGAAGCCAAACCCAAAACATTTGTCTTTTTGCTGGTTTTCTATCACTCCATCAGCCAGTCAAGTACCAAGAGGCACTGAAAGACAACAGCTGGGTAGAAGCCATGCAAGAGGAGCTCCAACAGTTTAAAAGACAACAAGTATGGGAACTTGTACCACTGCCAGAAGAGGTTAGTCCCATTGGTACAAAGTGGGTCTTCAAGAACAAAACTGATGAAAGGGGTATTGTTGTCAAGAATAAAGCCAGGCTTGTGGTTCAAGGTTACAGACAGGAAGAGGGGATTGATTATGATGAAACATTTGCCCCTGTTGCAAGATTGGAAGCTATTAGACTGTTCATGGCCTTTGCTGTCAACCACAATATGAAGGTGTTTCAAATGGATATCAAAAGTGCTTTCCTCTATGGTACAATTCAAGAAGAGGTGTATGTTTGTCAACCTCCAGGTTTTGAGGATCCATTTTATCCAGATCATGTCTACAGGCTAAACAAAGCCTTGTATGGCTTGAAACAAGCACCAAGGGCCTGGTATGAAACTCTTTCCAACTTCCTACTCTCAAATGGTTTCAAAAGAGGTACCATTGATAAAACACTGTTTTTAAAATGGAGAGGGAAGGATTTAATGATTGTCCAGATTTATGTGGATGACATTATTTTTGGAAGCACATGTAATTCAATGTGTGAAGAGTTTAGAGAACTCATGACAGCTGAGTTTGAAATGAGTGCAATGGGTGAGCTGCAGTGCTTTCTTGGTCTCCAAGTACAGCAACTACAAAATGGAACTTTCATTCATCAAAGCAAATATGCTAAAGAACTTTTAACCAAATTTGATATGAATGATTGTAAACCATGCAACACACCCATGGCAACAAATAAGTTGGTCATGTCTGATGAAAAGGATGAGCTGATTGACCAAACACTTTATAGAAGCATGATTGGGTCTTTATTGTACCTAACTGCATCTAGACCAGACATCATGTTTGCAACATGTGTCTGTGCAAGAAGTCAATCAGCTCCCAGAAAATCAAATCTCATTGCTGTAAAAAGGATCTTCAGATACATAAAAGGTGCTCCCACACTTGGTATCTGGTATCCAGCTAATGGGAACATCAAGCTTTCAGGTTTCTCAGACAGTGACTTTGCTGGATGTCACACCACAAGGAAGTCCACATCAGGAGGGTGCTAGTTTCTAGGTGATTGCTTAGTTTCATGGCAAAGCAAAAAGCAAGCAGCTGTTTCAACATCCAATGCTGAAGCTGAATACATTGCTGCTGCAAGCTGTACAGCCCAACTCCTGTGGCTTCAAAATCAGTTGCTGGATTTTGGTATAACTGCCTTAAAAACACCACTCATGTTGGACAGTCAGGCAACAGAAAATATCATCAAAAATCCAGTTTCCCATTCAATCACCAAACACATCGACATCAGACATCACTTTGTGAGGGATTGCTATGAAAAAGGTTTGATTTCTCTGCATCATGTCCCAACTAAAGATCAGCTAGCTGATGTGCTCACAAAGGCACTTGATACAGCCACTTTTGAAAGCTTGGTCTCTAGAATTGGGATGCTGAACATGGAATAACAAGCAACATCTTGTTTTTCTATGAATAAAAGCAACAAAATGTTTTCAGAAAATCAAAACTCCATCCTTAAAAATAGCTAAAAATGAAAAATTTTCATTAAAATCCTTAAAAGTCTGCCATTAACCACTGATTGTTCAAAAGTCTGCTCTACTTCAAAAGTCTGTCCACTGCTGAAAGTCAACCCCTGCTCTCTCATTATTTTGATAAACTCTGCTGTTCAAAAGCAGTGTCTTATCCACTGATATGCTATCCACTGATAGTAAAAATCATCCACTGCTTTCATACCACTGCCTTCATCAGTCACTTTCACAAAAGTACTGTCCTTCACTTTCAACAGGGGTTGTCACGTGTACAGTACATATTGGTCAGACCTTTTGTAACGGCTGCCACCTCAGCATTCACTTTCTTCCCTATAAAATCCCCTACTCACCATCAAAACAGGGTTTTACTGTCGAATTGAATTCTTAAAAATTCTCTTCTCAAAACAGTTTTTCATCTCATTTCTTCCCAAATTTCTTCGATCAATCATCCTCAAAATGACAAAATCGAAGAAATCTTCAAAACCCTCATCCAAATCATCATCTAAAACAGCCTCTCAAAAGGCAATCTCCACTGAGATTCCACATAAACCATCTCACAATCTCCTGGGTCTTCTCACAAAACCAGGAACCACCAATATTTTCGATTCCACCATTGATCTCATGGCAAAATCAAAGTACAAAACTTTGTTTACTGCCGATGCACCAATCTATTTGGCGACCCAAAGGGAGTTCTGGAAAAATGCAACCCTTGAAAAACAAGGAGACATTGCAACCACCATAAACTCTTCAATAAAGGGTAAAGCTGTCCAAATCACGCCACAATCCATTTCAGAGGTCTTTCAACTCGGTGATCAGGAAGGTAAAATTTCTTTCACTAAAAACGAGTTACAAACTAACTTCATTGAGAGAGGGTATGAAGCCACAATGATGAAGAAAATTACCTTAGAAAAAGGTTATTTTCCTTCTGCAACCAGATTTTTATTTCATACCCTCCTATTATGTGTTTCAAACAAAACCACTTATTTCAATGAAATTCCTTTAAAGATTCAAAATCTGGGATATGCAATTCTTCAAGGCGAAAATTTTAACTATTCTCGGGAAATTTTTAAAGATTTGGTTAATAATGTTGTAACAAAATCATTCTTACTGTTTCCAAGGTTTTTGAGTTACTATTTTACAAAGAAATTCAGTAAGGATGATTTAGCTTTAATAAACCAACGTGATTCAATTCAAATAAACAGTCTAACAACTGAAACTTTTTCAAGAATGTTAGCACCTTGAAAAACACAAGCAGAGGTGCCTGAGCAGATTTTAGCAGTTACAACTGCTCCTCAGGTATCTGCTGCTGAGCCCACTGCTCAAGGTGATCAAAGCAGCAGCACAACTGTTTTGAAACCCACACCTACTATCTCCAAAAAGCCAAAAAGAAAAACTCAAAAACCCACAAAACCCATCAAAACGGCAACTCTGGAGGATGAGATACCAGAGCTCTTGCCTGTGACAACACAAATGTCACAAGAAACCACTGCTGCTACTTCCTCACAACAGTTGGTACAAATATCTCAACCCATAACCACAACTCCTCCTGCTTCTTCACAAAAAGAACAGGTTGTACAAATAGGGTCTCCACATCATGATGCTCTAGAAACACTTGTTTCTATCATCCACAGCTCAATACCCGGAGCAACTCCACTTTCTACACCATCCTTCACATCCACAATTCCCTCACCAATAAAACCACTGTTGGATGCAATTGATTTGAACCAGGCATTATCCAGTCCTTCTCAATCACCTACAAATGAGAATATACCTCAACAACTGACTGGGTCTGATGTATCAATCTTTGCTAACCCACCAACACAACCTGAGGAGGTTACACCCCTTGAGTTACAAGTAACTCTTGGTGGTAATCCAAGTGAAGCAGCCACTACAAGTGTTACACCCACTGGGTTATACTTGGACAGTGGTTACATTAATAAGACTTCCTTGGAGGCAATTCCTTTTATAACACCTCTGCCAACCACCAGTGGATTTCTGTATCCTACTGGCAACATCAAAAGGTTGTCAAGTGTTGAAGGAAGAAGACCCCAGTACCATGAAAAAGGGGCATCAGTGGTTAATGTTTGGAGTATACTCCCTATATCTACCACTGATAAAACCACTGCTAGTGGGAAATCAGATGATCCCATTAACTTGGGTGATGGTTTAAAGTACCAGAAATTGACGGATCGCATTGAAAAACTTGATAACTCTGTTGCAGAACTCAAAGATATGCTACAACAGGTGTTACAAGTTCAGAAGGTACAATCAACTGCTGTTCCATCTCAAGCACCCGCTCCACAAAGGGCATCTGCTCCAAAAGAGCTCTGGATGTTATTTCAATCTTTTCTCCAACAACAAGCACAATTAGGAGATCAGCAACATGAAACACATGTACAACAGCTGAGAAATGCAATGGAGTCAAGGTTCAAGAACACTAAGGCTGACTTAAAGGCTCTCAAAACTCAGAACTTGCACACCACTGGCACTGCTCCTCCACAAGTACGTTACATTTATCAACTCCCAGAAGATAATGCCAAAAAGGGGGAGAAAATGAAGGAGTGGAAACAGAAGGGTATAGAAGATGGTCTTTATCTTGAACCAGAAAATTCAAACATGACCAAACAGATCCCTCTGCCAGATGGTAGTAAGAAAATTGATGTGACAATAAATGCACTAGCAGAAGCAACTGCAAGTGTGAAAAGAGATAGAGAGGCCAAAAGGAAAGCCAGGGTGGACAGAATGGATCATCCAGATCAGGGTACTTCTGGGTCAAGGGATCATGAAAATCCTGTTGAGGAAAAGAAGAGGCCTACTAGAAAAGTAAGGCAACCCAAATCCATTCCAACCAGACGTTCAAAGTCTGCTCACAAACCACCATACAAAACAGCTGATGCAACAGGAGTTACAAAAACCACTGCTTGCCAAACAGTTGTTCCATCAACACACACCACTTCAACACACACAACATCCACTGCTTTACCATCATCACCACCAAAAACAACACCTGCTGACATACAGCAGAAGACAACAGATGTTATAACATCTGTTGTAATGACAACAGTGGTTGAAACACCAGTTGTTTCAACAACTGTTAGTCAATCACAATCCATTGCCACTACATCTACAACCACTGTTCCATTCAAAACATCATCAGTCTCTCCTAAACCAAAAAGGAGAAGGCTAATTTTAAAAGATGATGACACACCTCCATCACCAACATCTTCAAAATCCTTATCACTTGTCACTATTCCTAAACCCATACCTTTCTCTTCAGCTCAAATTGTAAAACCACTACCTCCTGCTGGTGTCTCATTCCCTCTGGAACTCATTGCAGTCAGAGAAGAAATCAAATCATTTTATTATGAAGATGACCCAGCCAAAAGGAGTTTGCCATCAATTGCAAATTATCCCAGGCCTAACAACATTGAAGAATACTTGAAGCTCAAAGCCAAACAAGCAGAGGATATTGCAATCAAAAATAGAAAAGGGAAATCTGATAGAGAATTTCAACAAAACTATCAGTTCTTACTCTCACAGGTCAATGCTATGGAACGTTTTGCTAAAAATGTATGTCAGAAAATTTCAGAAAGGGCAGATGAGTCCTTAAGAAAAGACTACATTGAAAACATCATGACCTACAAGAAATATAAGGGGGAGAAACACATGTACAAGAACTGGACCATTCCTGAGCTTGAAAAAGAAGCAGCCAGGATTCAAGACATGATAAAAAATAAGGTCAAGCAGACTCCTCCTGAAAAATTCCAACAATTTGAAGCTGAGAAGATGTTAGAGCTGAGGAGAATGAAAGAGGAGCTGATTATAGCTGATTATGGGTCAAAGAACTCTGTGACAAAGTGGGGAGAAGATAGAGTCAGGGCAACCTATAAAAGATTAGAGGAACTTAGAAAGAAAGATCCAAGAGTTTCACAAAAGCCTGACTATTCCAAAGCAGCGGTTTCAAAAAGACCACCAAAGCTGCAAGTCAAAAGAACCACTGCTCCAGCTGGTGCTGCTATCTACAAAAGAAGGAGCAAAAACCAGTTTAGCATGGAAACAATTCAAGATCTTTTAGCCGGAGATGCCATTGTAAAAGCTGGCACGGAAGTAATGATAAAAGAAGATTTTGAATTGGAACAATCTGCAAATGCTGCTCAGCCAGCTATGAACAGGCCAGCCTCACCAAATACTTCTGCAAATAAACATCTCCCAAGAAACCCACCAGGCTCAAAAATACAAAAGTGGGAAACTGACAAACAGACCTGCGTATTGACTTTGCTCAGGTCTGGTGGAGTAGTGGAGAAAATATCAAGGGAACAAGCTCTTGGCCTGAGTCTTGAAGATTTGCAGGATCTCCTTGATCTTCCACTTAGCAGGGATGATGAAGATACCGACGCCCTAGACTTTGAATTACAATTTAAAGGTCAGATAAGGGAGCTGTTGATGAGGCAATAAAGATTTCCACAAATAATGAAGAGTTTTGGCATTATCTGTTCCAGGGGGAGATTGTTGGGATTGAACCCTATCAGAGGAACAGATAATTAAAGCCAAAACTGGACCAGAGCAGTGGATCCAGAATAAGCAGACGTTTACAGATAGTTAATGCAAATCTTTCCCCTTGAAAGTGGCTTTGTATCTGCTGACCTCCTATCTACTGATCTTACCAAGTGCTGATCCACAACTGCTGCCTTGCATCTACTGCCAAATGTTAAAAGACTGATGGAAGACCAAAGCTCTGCTGACTCAATCTTCTGCTTTGAGTCAAGTACTGCTGATCCGGACAAGCACTGCTGGATTCACAGCAGTGGAAGGATGCAGCAGCTGTTTAAGTATCTTTCATGTAATAGATTGTAATAGCAGTAGTTACTACATCAGTGTTTGTATAGATCAGAGGTTAGAGTTTGTTAGGAGGTTAGATGTCACTTTCATGGTGACGTCAGCTAAGATGCTCAGTGGTTTGCAAGTGCCTATAAATAGTTCAGTACTTTGTACTGTTCTATTAGCTCTTTCACCACATCGTCTTCTTTGCACGAACAAACTACTGAGCTCTGGCTGAGGGGGAGTTTGCATTCTTAGATCAATCATTGTAATCGTTGTTGAAACAAATTCAATCATTCGGTTCATTGTGTAAAGATGTTTGATTAAAAGTATTACTCATGTTTGATTGTATGCAAAGTTTGTTTTCATCTTAATTCCGCTACACAACTCTTTCATTTCCATCTTAATTTCAAACAAAAATACAATCAAAAAGAAACTCAGATCCAACAGTCCTCTTCCTGTACCTTTAATTGATGATATCCTGACCTTAAATCGATTTTAGAGAAAAATTGAGCTCCTTGCAATTGATCAAACAGATCGTCGATTCTCGGTAATGGATACCGATTCTTAATCGTGACTTTGTTCAATTCACGGTAGTCAATGCACATACGCATTGATCCGTCTTTCTTTTTTACGAATAAAATCGGCGCTCCATATGGTGATGAGCTTGGCTGTATGAATCCTTTCTCCAACAATTCGTCTAACTGTTTCTTCAGTTCCTGCATTTCTGCTGGTGCCAAACGGTAAGGTGCTTTGGCAATCGGTGCTGTTCCTGGTAGCAAATGGATTCTGAATTCCACTTCTCTGTCTGGCGGTAGTCCTGGTAATTCTTCTGGAAACACATCTGAAAATTGAGATACTACTGGTATATCTTTTAGTTCTTTTCCTTTAGTGTTAGTGATTATAGAAATCAAATACACTAATGATCCTTTTCTTATATAACTTGTTGTTTTCATCACAGAGATGAATTTTGTGGATCTAGACGGCTTATCTCCTTTAATTGTGATCTTTTCACCTTTTGGTGAATTTACTTGGATTGACTTTTGATCACATAAAATACTGGCTTTATTGGCTATTAACCAATCCATTCCTAACACAACATCAAATCCTGCCAGATTCATTGGATAAAGGTTTGCAACAAACTTTTAATTTAAAAATTCTATTATTGCTCCCTGCAAGAATTCAGAAATCTTAATGTTTTCTCCATTTGCTGTCTCTACTAGACATTCTTGTGTGTGTTTAGTTAATGGTTGATTAAGAATTTTGCAAAATGAAGTATTAATAAAACTTTGGTTCGCACCAGAGTCAAATAATACTTTAGCAAAAACATCATTAACTAAAAACGTACTGGCTATCACATCCGGAATCATCTTGGCTTCATATGCCGTCAGAACAAATGCTCTAGCATTTTTAGTGTTCTTGTTGCCCATGGCTGGAACTAGTTTCGGACAGTTTGGCTTGATGTGACCTTTTTCTCCATAGTTGAAACACATTCCATTATTAGGTTTCCTCCTGCAATCTTCTTCCTTGTGCCCTGGTATCTTGCAAGCCTTGCAATAGGGTGCCGAGGTAGAACCTACATTTCTCCCATGGTTGGAATTACCGTAACGGAATTCCTGGGTAAGTTTCTGAGCCAAGTTTCTTCTCTGGTCTTCTTCTCGAGTACGCACTAACTCATCTGTCAAGGTATTTGCTAGTTCTACTGCTTCTTCTATGGTTTGAGGTCTGGCTGCCTTGACTACATGTCTTATCTCACTAATTAATCCCCAGATGTAACGGGAAATTAATACTGGTTCAGGTGATGCAAGGGTTGGCACTATTCTAGCATATTCAAAGAATAATGTAGTATAGCCCTTACTATCCACTCCTGTCATTCTAAGGTTTAGGAACTTATTGGCTATCTGTTCCTTTTCATTGGGAGGGCTGAATTTCCTTTCTACCATGTTTTTAAATTCTTCCCATTCCATGTTGTAAATCCTATCACTTCCCCTAGACTGGAGGATAGTGTTCCACCATTCTAAGGCTGAGTTCTTAAACAGATTGGAAGCAAACATTATCTTATCCTCTTCTGCACACTTGCTTATTTTTAAGACTGCCTCAGTCTTTTCTATCCAGTGTAAAACCACAACGGCCCCTTCATTGCCCGAGAATTCAATTGGTTTACAAGACCAGAATTCTTTATAAGAACAACCATAAGGCATGGTTCTTCTTCTTTTGGGAATGGGCGCTTGAAGTATGGGTCCATTGTTTATGCTGTGTTCAGGTTTAGTGGGTCGTTTACTGCTATGGTTACTTTTATTATCCGCTTCCCTAACTGTTTTGATAATAAATGGCATTGCGTCAATTATCCCTTGTGCCACTATGTGTTGGATGGCACTGTTATCCACTTGATTCCCATTGTTATTGTTGTTCGGGTTATCATTATTCGGGTTATTGTCATTCTGGGTGTTATCGTTGTTCTGGTTTTCCTGGTTCACTTCATTGTCCATCTGAATTTTAAACATTTACCACGTATTAATATCACAAGATAATATTTTAAGGCAAACAATCACACAACACACATATTGGTCAAAAGCGTCGAACATTGTGACTTACTCTTTCTTATAATATGCATCTAATACAAGCTAGAACTGGAATTTAAAATTACAATACTAATATGCATCACTAACCACAAGGTGGTCTATACTACGATAGAGATATTATTATTATATATATATAATTTTTTTTTCATACACACATATTATATATATATATATATATATATATATTATTACTTTCTCCATCATCACTTTCACTGATATGGGTTCATCCAGAACTCCATATTGCGCTCGTCGTATTTCCAGACGAGTCGCTCTCCAACCTGCCTCATTCTTTCGCTATTTTCTAAAATCTCTTCTCCGAAAGTTCGGAGCTCTTGCACGTTTTCTGCACTCATTGGGGGTGCAGGTGCTGGGACTGGATTTGGGAACTGGGGTGCGGGTTCCTGGTATGGGTAAGGATTCTCTAAAATTTCCCAAATGTATTCATCGTTATCATAGTATGGATCTAGAGGTTCCAGACCTGGGTAAGCTGCTAGGTTTGGCATGGGTTCGTCTGTTAAGTGGTAGCGTTGCACATAATCCCTATGATCATCGAACCACGGGTCGTAGTCTGGGTCTAAGGGATTGGGTGCTGGTACCCTAGGTATCTCTTCTGGGTTGTAATCATGCATTTCGACTTGGTTTTCTGGGTTGTTTTCTATTTCCATTGGCTGAGCGGGGAATAGTGGTAATGGTTGGGGTGCTATCAGTTGTTTCAGGTTAGGGTGGGCAGCTGTGGTTACTAGGATATGGAAGTTTGCTAAACTCCTATTAAGCATGTCTTGGGTGTGGGCATCGGTTTCTCTTTTAGCGGTTGCTTGAACGCGCTGCTGTTGTAACTTTTTCATTCTTTTCCTACTCTCGTGTGCTCCCCTACTAAACCATCCTCTCTTTTTCTGAAGGAACGGCTCTTCAGACTGAGCCTTAAACACGAATATCCCGTCTTCATTATCAGCTGAATACCCTGAGAGGGCAGGCTGTGAAGAGGTGCCTTCGCTTCTAGGTGAGCTGGATAACTGACGATACGCGTCGGAAGGTCCTTGGTCGCTCATAATGTAAACTAACAAATAGTCAAATAACACACAACAATAAAATGCGACTATACACGTAGTTCAGTAGAAAATTTCCTAACATATTGAATAATATCTGGGTGTCAGCAGAACACTTCTGTGGCTGAATCAGTGGCTTAGCTCTGATACCACCTTCTGTCGCAACCCTCGTCCCCTAATAACACGGAACGGGCGGCCGTGGACAATTTTGGTGGTATCTGGGTTTGTCATTTTGGCAGCAGAATTTACATCAGGACCGTAGTTAGGAAATATTTTATCAGAGTAAAATACCACGCTTTTAATATATCAAACACATGGGAAAAACCCAAGTTTCAAGTACACATATTTTCATAGGGATAAACCCTATTTTATTTAATAAAAACATCTCTATATTTTAGGTAACTTTATTGCCACTTTTCCAAGCCTTCAGTGCTGTCCAGCTGGCTTCTATTTGGCTTTCACATTTTGTTACCTGAAACGCGTTTTAAAAACATTTTGTCAGTGGAAATACTGGTGAGTGAATCCCAGTTTAATCAAGTTTAATAAAGACCATTGTACAGTATTGAGGGCGGTCGCGCAATTACATTTGTTTCCATCTATTCAATTACCACCCACGGTACTGTCAACCCGACTTGTGGTCATGTTATTCCTCGCAAGGTAGTAACAAATTTTGTATACAAAACCCCAACATACCGACGATAATTGTAGAATACAAATACTCAATCACTGCTTAATATATTATTAATTAAGTGAGATTTTGTAAAAACAGTTAACAAAAAGGAGATTACTCACATTGATGTCTTAGGTTTTCTTTAAGGGTTTCCTGGTGAATATCTATAATTTATACAAATGCACACGCGTTAGTATAATAACCCAATATTTATATTAATGATACCCTCCCCGAGACGGCATTCCAACGACTACGTCGGCCAGAACCATGACAGCCGTTACGGAACCCTGGATCAATCGGGCAGCGTATCTAATATGTAACCGGGGTTATGATACTTACAACGGAGCAGAACTTCGTTATTTAGGGGGTATTATGCCCGAGAATAGCTTATACTATAAGAATTTCAAACAAGAAAGTTGATTATGAGCGAGTTTGAATGAACTGCCGATGCCTGCTATTTATAGGGCTGGTTTCGAGGTTCCTCGCGGCCCGCGACCTAGGGGTCTAGGCATTAGCTGCGCTGATTCGCCAGTTGTAGACTTGCCACGATGCTGACACGTGGCACGCTAGGGTTTCGGCCTGATCTCCTTGCTGTCGCGGCCCGCGTAGGTGGTAGCCAAGGGCTACGCGCCCCGCGAGAGACCAATAAAATTTGTTTTTATTTAATTTTAATAAAAATAAAGGTATTCAGGTCCCGTTTTCGTATATGGGGTGTATTTGAGGACATGTTGGGGCACTTTAAATATATTAGGGGTGTCAAATTTTTTTGTGAAGGGTTGTTATAGTAAACCCTAGCTTCCGATTACATAGCATCAAACGAAATAGAAATTATGAAAAAAATAGAGTAAACCCCAGCTTCCCTATTCAACCCATTTTTTGAACACAACTCACCAATTCCTTTCATCTTTTTAACACAACCCAAACCTTCATCATGTTTCCGTTCAACAACGACCCGAACGCCTTCTCGCCACACAACCGACGTTACATACAAACTCAACAAAAACCGTGGACCGTTAAACTCAGCATCGGCGAAGCCGAATACCAACCGCTTCCCACCGACAATTCACCAACATGGAACATGCAATCACCACAACCTCGACACACACCTCCACCCGTTCAAATATCGAGTCTTTACATGTACCCGCCCGCGTTTGGTCAAAACATGTCACAATCCTTGTCTCTTATGTCTCCTATTTCTTCTATGTCTCTTATGTCTCCACCCGAAACCCAAACTGTAGTACCCGATACCCAACCTGAAACTGAAACCAGCTAACACACATCATCATCGCGGAGACATCGTAGAAAGAAACATGACAAGCCACGAAAAAAAAGAGTCATGACAAGTGGTCGATGAAAGAGAAGTTATCCTTGACACGAGCTTGGGTCGACATATCCGAAGACCTCGTTGTTGGTGATATTTTTTATAGTGTTTATTTACTTATTTAATATTACATTACATTTTTTAATTTTATTAAAGTATATATAATTTTTAAAATGTTTTAAAACTATATCTATACTATATAATAAAAAAAACCCGATGATAGAACACATGTCATTAATTGAAGCCATCTATTTTTATAGATAACTAATATCAATTAAAAGATAATTATACAATTAAATTTAATATAAATTTAAACAATTCATATAGAAGATAATATAATATTTTAAAATACTTATCAGATTTCAAAATTATTTATCCTGAAATTAATGTAAATGATTTATTTATTTTATTAAACTAAATTAGTTAAGAGTAGAACCTATTTCAAAAATGTTTAAAAGGGGTAAACAGAAATTTTAAAAATATAACCTTTTTTATTATATGGTATATAAAATTAGATCTATTCAATCCGTATAATACACAGTTGGTATATAAAATTACATGTGCTTAACGCGTATAACACATGAGGTTCTTAAAAATGTAACTTTTTTATTATTTAATATATAAAATTACATGTGCTCAACCCGTATAACACATGAGATTCTTAAAAATGTAACCTTTTCATTATTTAATATATACAATTAAATTTATTCAACCTGTACAATACACGGGGTTCTTAAAGATATAATTTTTTTTATTATTTAATATATAAAATTACATTTATTCAACCTGTGTAATACACAGGGTTCTAACCTAGTAATTATTATAAATGTTAATGTAGACAATGATCAAGATGCGCCAATTTTTATGGGGCGGATCCCAGAAAAGATTTGGGCCGACATGAACCGTGAACCGTAGCGTTCAAATTATTCGTTCTCGGGAAAGTGGCCGTCAATAAGGACAAAAATTAGCAACTTCAACAGCATTGTCAACCACGATAATATGAATAACAAAAATAGACCGAGCGGTTCAAGCGACGCAGACGTCATGTCTGCCGCTCTCGATGAGTTTAGAGCAACATATAGTTGTGCATTTACCATGGTTAAACCTTGCGAGGTGCTTAGAAATTTGCCGAAGTGGTATCTTGTGCCACCGGTCAAAACCGGTGGATCATCAAAGCGTTCCACGAGTAATTCATACACGCTGGAGTCGCGATCGTCCACAGGTGCATCTGTTGCTCGTTCTTACCTAGACCTAAATGACACCAACCTAGACCTAGACTTTGGGGAACCGCAAGAATTGCCACACCCACCAGCTAGAGACAAAACCAAGGAAGTAAACGCAAGAGGAAGGTCCAAAGGCAAAACCACTTCTACAACAACAACCAATATCGAAGGTGGATCCAGTCGCCCGTCTAAGTTAGACGAGAAACTTGCTCGAATTCTATCGCTATAGAAACAAGAGATCGAGTTGGAAAAGAGTAGGCAAAAGGCGGCCAACATTCGGTTCCTCAAAGAACCAATTCCAACTCATGTATCGGAAAAGGATCGGCTGATCATCGAAATGGATAAGCAAGCCATTCGCACCAAATATCTAGAGTAGACCATGTTATTTTTTTAAAATGATATGTTTTTTTTAAGATTTTGATATTTTAATGTAGGTTTAATTAAAATGTTATGTCTTTTTTTTAGAAAAAGATGGCATATGTCTTTAAATAAACGACCATATTAGAAACCCGTTTTGGGACAATGCATTCTCTTTACTTTAAGACAACTTTTGGGTCACAAACACTACAAGAGAACGAGGCTATCGTCGACATAAAATTTCAATCAAAAAGCCGCCAAAGAGTTACCAACATATATGGACCAGTGTCATTTAAATAAAAATAATAACTTAAAAGAACTGTTAGTGATTTGTGAATGTCTAAGCATCAATTGGTAACAAGAGACCAATAATTATATCAGTTACCTTTTTATGTTTGATTTCCGACCAGTTGTCCTGTAATGCATTCCGACAGCTAATCCTTCATAAGACAGAACAATTTTCACAAAATAAGTCACATGATCAATCACTGCACATTAGGTCAAACATGGTTATACTAGGTAAAAAATGGTCACGTCATATGATGGTTACCAACAAATTCAAATTAGAGCAAAGTATATACATACAAGTCCTAAAAGTCCTAAATACAACAAGTTTGAATCTTTAACTATAATCAAAATGGGAAATTAGGTTAGACTTGAACACAATCAGTTACCTAATACATTGGGTTCAAATGGCGAAGTGGTGGCATCAAGTGGTGAGTGCCAACTTGAAATGTAGTTAAGCAGTGTGGTCGGGGTCTGATTGGCAAGTTTATAGTGAGGCAGGGAAAGGGGGACGTGTGCAATGGTACTGAAGGGGTATGGTCCCGGATCTCGCGTCAGCACGACCGCGAGTGACCATTACCCTTATCAAAAACCCCCACCAGCAAGATCTTATCTGTGTCCGTGCAGGCACGCGCGAACACAGTGGTCGAATCCAATCGGTCAAGAGATGGGAATACATACCTTATGTATGAAAATGGGTGTATACATAGTGATGCGGCCTGGCACCGCATCCTATGAACACAGGGATCTGGACAACAGTAACAGTCACTAAGCGGCGATGCGGCACGGCACCGCATCCCGTATACGTCTTGGCCAGAATAAGAACGCGAGAACAACATCAGTTACCGCGAGCAGCGATGCAGCCCGGCACCGCATCCTGCCTACAAGGAAAGTGGGACTGACACCACAGTGCAAGTGGCAGCCCACATGTAAGCAACAGACTGAAACCACAGCAGGACGTGGCATCACCACCGTAACCGACAGGCCTGATACACCTGCAAGAGGCTGTGCGATGTCAGACTAGCCACTCAACTACCCTCCTTCACTCCTCGGCTATAAATACCCATCCCAAACCAGGTTTGAGGTATCTCTTCACAACTCTCTCACCACTACTACTATCACACTTTGCTTCCCAAGCAAATTACTGATTTTCACGCTGGAGAGTGGTTACAAGGAGCACCCCCCACCCCATCCTCCTTGTTACGAGTCACGGCTTGTTTCCTTGTGCAGGAGATCAACCAACAGACGATCCAGCCAGCGATCCTCGGAAAGAAGGGGTTAACCCTACTTGACGAAACCAGTGAGTTAACCCTCTCGGTTAACCATTGTTTCATCATTGGCGCCCACCGCTACTCTTAGCACTTTTTTCCACATTCCTTTTTCTTTCCCAAGATCATGTCTGATCATCTAAACAACAATACCGGGGATAACCTAAACCCCGCACACCCAGGGCCCGCAGGAACCACCCCTCCAGCCCCAAATACTAGCCACATTGGCACATCAACACAAGGGGGCACACCCACTACATTCGCACCAGACTTTTCACAGTATGCTTCTGTGATACCTCCAGACATGGACCTCCATGCCTGGTACGACCAACAACAAGCTATGTTGGCCGCAGCATACAACAGAGCTTGCGCAGAAGCGCAAATACCTGTCGGGCCTACCCCGACACCACATACACATGCGGTTCGTATTTTACAATACAACGGCAGGGCCCCTACGCACCCAGCCTCCCGAAGCAGGCATGAAGACCGCGGTTCCTCTTACTGCGACGTTCGCACACTTGATGAGGACGATTCCTCTTATGGGTCCCGCCGCAGGGGCCCTATACATAGCTGCCTAGGCCCCCATGGCGAAACTAGGCGGCAGTCTATAGCCCACCGCGGCTCCGGCATCCATAGCCGGCTGGGACCACAATCCCACAATGAGGGGTATGGCCGTACCGATCCGGACGACTACACATAGTGCGGGGAGTCCCACACAACCAACAGCAGACCGGGAGGGCGCAATTATGTTCCTCCCACTCAACCCCGCACGACATACCTCCGCGCTGCAAAGCGCAACCAAAGCCAGACCTACAGACCAAAATCCGCTGTCGAAAACTCAAAATTCGTCCTGGAGATTGCCCACGCCGATGTCACCACGACTAAATTCCCACTAACGATCGGGAAATACAATGGTCCGTCCGATCCAGACGATCACATGAACATCTTTACCAGCGCCGGGTGCAACGGTAAATAGGACGAGGCCACTTGGTGTCATTTTTTCCCCCAGACCCTCACTGGTCTGGCGAGGGCTTGGTTTGATTCTTTTCCAGTTGGATCACTGGCTTCATTTGAGGACCTACAAGCAAGGTTCCTCGCACATTTCAGCCAGCAGCAACGTCAGAAACGTGATTCTATGGACGTCATGAACATCTGGTGCGGAGACAACGAAACTCTGGAATCGTTTGTCATCCGCTACAACAAAGAATGCCTTGAGATAGGCGGTGTTGCAGACCAAATTGCACGAAACCATTTCATTCGAGCCGTCAAGGATGAGGAAATGGTTATGACCATCTCAGGCAATGAGGGCTTGCCAGAAAAATGGGACGACGTCATGGCCGCGGTCAAGACGTACGCCCAAACTCAGCGGTCTCTCAAACCGCATACTACCAGGGCACAACCCCAAGTGGAAGGCCATTCCTCCTGCCAAGATTCCAAGCGCAACAACAAGCGAAACCGGGACACGTCCCGCGATTCCAAACCGTACGTCCCCCGTAGTCACCAGCCAGAACGCGACAACCAGGCATCAAAAAAAGAATCTTGGGACCGTAACTGGACCGAGATTAACCAGTCGCCAAGCGACGTCCTCCTTACGGACGCGCAATTCCTGCGACCGGCCCAACCGATGATGTACAAGAAGAACCGGGATCTCACACTTTACTGTGAGTATCACAAGGACTCGGGCCACACAACAAACAAGGACTGGAGATTGAGCGAGCCCTGAAGGAGGGGAAGCTGCAACACTTACTGTCAGCCGCTCAAAAGCAAACCAAGTGCATCACCCCCCACAACGAGGGCACCTCCACGGGTAAGAAGACCATGTCCGTGGCCTCAACCCACATGATCAATGGAGGATGAGGAAGGCCGCGCAAGGCGGCGAGAAGGCCGGACAATGACTGAAAAGACGAACATGTCGTCTTCCCAAAAGTCCGGAGCGGACCGCGCGACAGACGCGCCGTCGTAATCACAGCCTACCTGGCTCATTACTGCACGAAGCGATTATTCATCGACCCGAGCAGTACATCTGACATCATGTAAAACCTTAAAGGATCTTGCAATGATATCACTGTCAACTTGTGTAAGTGCGGAATCCAAACACAAGTGGATTCAAGAAAAACTATGAAGAACAATAAGAATAATTATCAAAAACAAACCAATCTTGCATTCACCTTTAGTTCGATGATTGATACAAGACTACTGCTTGATCTCGAGTGGCCTTCCTGACTTCTATCCAAGCGATCAACCACTAAAGGTTACAAAAGTTAACTTATATACTAACTAAGGTGGGTCGAGACCACCTAGGCCCACTCGAGATCTCTACATAAACCCAAAACACATAATTAACCCGAAACTACTAAGTTAAACACTACAAGACCAATCCCAAACTTTAATATCTCTCAATGTATAAACCTTTAGGTTCCAACAATCTCCCCCTAGGTTTATGCATAGAGAGTCTTGAATCTTCAACTATCACCAGCACCACCCAACCGATCTTCGAACCCACCAAAACCTTTTGTGCGAATATGTATCGCTGAAGCCACAGCACCAGTCCATTCTTTCGCAATCTCCTCATATTTCTCAGTAGCTCTAATTTGATGACGAGCTAACACTTCCAGGTCTTCATGAGCAACATTCAGCAAATCAACTGGATCCACCAAGCGAAAATCCACATTATGATCACAAACAATTACAGCCTGCCCTAAACGCTCATCATAAGTCCAAAACTGCAAGGACTTCAAAGCACCTTGTGGAGTTTTCCTCACCAAAGGAAGCACCTTTTCCTTATCAGTTACTGGCCAATGCACAATCTTCATTCGCTTGCGTGTATAAGAATCTCTAACTCCTTTAGCTGGTTTAACAATGGACTCTGCTGTACGCATTGAAGGAAACCCCTTAAGAACCTCCCTCTTCAATCTCTCAAAAAACAAATATCCAGGTCCTCCAGGCTTATCATCTACGTAGGGTGCTTTAGACAGATCAGTCAAATCAATCTTAGTAAATGACTGAAACTGGCCTGGATGTTTATACCATTCAACAGGTCCAACCTTCCTTTTTATCCACCACCTTTTACGATCGTGATCAAATCCCCAGCTAACTACACCAGATCTATTTCCAACTTGATCATAGATAGTTTCACCAACATCCATTAAATGATGTGTAGCTTGAGCATCATCATCATCTGGATTAAGATTCCTGTTCTTCAAAATCACAAACTCCCTTTTCTTCTTGATTCTTTCAGCCTTCTCTTTATCAGCAACAGGATCAACAACTCTTTTAAAGTATTGCTCCATCGCAGCACTTCTCTCAGCATCATCCTTTTCAAAGGCTTTTCTTCTATTCTCCACATCAGTAGGATCAGAGAATTCATTACCAAATTTCTTCTCAAGCTTTCCACGTAAATCATACACCATATTGAACAGCAAAGTAACATCTCCTTGAAGCTGTTCAATTTGTTGATTCTTTTGCACTAAAGTGTCTTCAAGTTGGATGATCTTGGCTTCTTTATGAATAGAATCTTGCTCAACCACAATTAATCTTTTCTTCATTTCTCTCATGCTAATGAAATCATCATCATCACTTGAATCATCATCAAAAGGAAGTCTAAACGGCTCTTCAGGTCTCTTACCACTTGAACTACCTGGCATATCAACAACTGCTCTAGAAGGACCTGCAGATTCAGAAACTCCAAGTGGCATTGTCTCCATAACAGTATCAGCATTAACATTAGTAACATGAATATCTTCAGTGGTGGACTCTAAAACATCCCTTTGAGTATCAGTATTAAACTCAAAAATATCTTCAGTTGTGGTGGTGGTATCAGTGACATTCTTCTCAAAATCAAAATCATACAATCCTTCATCATCTTCAGCAATGTTTAAAGATTGATCTTTATTTTGCTCAACGTACATTCCGAGTCGAGGATCCCGCCTTTTTCGCTTCAACGGTAATGAATCAGGATCCTTTGGGTTTTCACTAGGCTCTTCAGTAGATACTGTAAGATTGGAAGGAGGATTTCCCATCTTATCAGTTACAGACTTTAATAACGAAGCCAAATTTTCAGCAGTAATTATAGAAGGAACAGTTGAAACAGCAACATCAGCTTCTTTCTCAGGAGGTAGTTCTTCATCATCTCCTGAATCACACATAATTTCTATGCCTTCATCGTCAGAGTTAATAGTTAAAATCTCTGTCTCAGGCTCATCATCAACAATATTCACTTGAACATCATGCTCCTCAGCAACCATAGCATTCACTTGAACATTTTGTACTATCACTGGATCAGCAGCTACAACTTCAGTCTCTGAAAATCGACCAAACTTCTCCAAAGGAATACGTCCCTCAAACTTCTTTTCTGTCCCCTTCTTAGTTGTGAGAGCACCAAAACAAGAAGGTCCCATTGGTTTTAATTCCAAGGTATCACCAGATCGCGTCAAATCAGAATAACGAGCATTGAAAATCATCTGCAAAAACCTTGGATACATAATAAATTTATCCTTTCGGACTCCAGTAACATTTCTCTTCATTCCTTCAAAAACATACTTTGAGTAGTTGAACGACTCATTTGTTATAAGTGCAACAAATGCAGCCGTTTGTGTAATATTCAGTTGATCTGTTCCCCCTCGATTTTCCGTCATACACAATATGAATATATGTGCCAACAAGCGCCAATAAGGGTGCAAAAATTTCTTAACAAGTGACGGATACTTTCCTTCATAGCTCAACCGAGGTAATACATCTTCTATAGTATCACTTGAAAGCTCAATTGGATCAGATTCAGTATCGCCAAATTGTAAAACTTCTCTTATCATTTGCTCAGTAATAACAACCTTCTTCTCCTGAATCTCAGCTTCAATCATTCCCTTTCCGTCAGCTCCTTGTGCTTCAAATCTTGCCGTCTTCCAAAAATCTTGCACGAGACTTTCATAAACTACTGGATTCTCTCGCAGAGCATGAACAAGTCGACAGCTATTTAATCCCTTGATCAATGATGTGTATAGTCTCCTATGCTTCTCAGGTGGTGAAGCTAGATAACCAGCTTGATTGTGTGTTGGAATAAATTTTAGATCCATTTCCTACACCAAACAAAAACACTAAGCATAGAGACATAAATTCAAAACAAATCACACCAAATTCAGCAGTCAAAACATTGATTAATACACATGAAGTAACTCGAGACTTTGAGATTTCGAATCGAAATCAAGAGATTTCGAGTCGAGACCTTAGTCGAGACTGAGTCACATTGACTAAGACCTCAGTCGAGACTAATTAGCTTTGAGTCGAGACCCCAATAGAGACCAACAAGGTTGCGACTCGCAACATTAGGCCTCGAGTCTTCACATGTATTCAGTCGAAACCCTAGTCGAGACTCCACAAACATCCTTGATCCACTGAATTTTGGATCAAACATCACAAACACTCAATGATTTCTTTGAACACCAAAATATCATCAAGATTAGGGTTTATGAGCATCTTCAAATATTCATCAAATCTTCAACAAACCTGCAAAACTTCAATTAAAACATCATTAAACCTATCAAAATACCTTCAATGAACTCAAAACCTAAAGTCAAGAACGTAGTATCGCCGGAAAAGTAGATAATATCGCCGGAGAATGAGAGAGAGTTTGAAAGTGACAGATGAGTTGTTTCGAGTGCACAGTGATGGTCTCGAGTCAAAATCCATTTAAATATCTCAAACTTGTGGGCCGGGCCTTTAACAACATGGGCCGAGACCACAGTCTCGAATCGAGACCATTCAACAGTTAGAAAATCGGATTTATTAAATAAACAATTTCACTTATTTTCAGCAATCCAATTTTTAACATTTTCTTATTTAACCCATTAAACCTTTTGAGCATGTATTATTTGACCAAAACCTACAAAACACAAAAATAAATAATATTGAAATATTATTTATAAAATAAATAAATAAAATACGGAAATATCATAATTTGCTCAGGGATCAAATCACGGGTTTCGGGCTTGACCACACTTGTCAACACTGATCTACTACTGAATGATCTAGACGATTGCCAGTATATTTGTCCACCTAAACTCATCTCCCTAGACCTTTTTCATATAACTGCCTGTAACAAATTTATCATGTTTTAATTTCTTAACAATGAACACCCAAACAAATACTAATCAGATCTCAGAATTATGAACATCACACCCTATCATGTAAGTAGCTTCCCTACCACATATTTCACAAGTCCAATCCAGATCTCTGAAATCTTAACTGGGAATAGATTGAGAAAAGAATAGAATACATCTTAAGCAAAGATGGTATAATATACAAAATCAAATGAGTTTTTCTCAATTTGATATAGGTTTCTAGGGTTTCTTTTGGGCACTTGAGGGCCTCTTTCGGGTGTTTAATTGATCTACAAAGCGACAACGTACAGCTAGGTCAGCATGTATCTGGATGCAGCAGAAGCTGACGTTGCCTAGCACCTCCAGGTCAGCATATATCTGGATGCAGCAAAGGAGATACACGACTTTTTCAGAGAAGATTTCAGAGTCAGACCAAAATTGTGTGTATCGGGACAACATACAGACATTCAAATAGAAATGAGCTAATTCCAAGTGATTTTCTTTCCTGAGGTCAAGTACTGATTTAGTTCTGAACAGAAACAGCCAATGCTTCCAGCCTAAAAGATAGAGCCTACCAACACATCATACTAGAATCAAACTATTTCGATACTGGTCTTACATGAGTCAGCCCTCAACCATAATGTGAAAATTCATTTCATTTCCCAGTCATGCAACACCTCTTTTTGTAATTTTCTATTTTTTAATGTTTTTGTATTTTTTTATTTTTTAATGTTTTTGTATTTTTCAAAATTTCTCCCCCTAAATTTGAGCATAAATAAAAAACTACCTAAGAATAGAAAACTTTATGAACAAATTTACCTACGAAAAACAAAACATGCTCAGTCAGTAAAGCGGATCATTTTCAGAAAATCCACAAGCACTTTGAATTTTGAGTTGCTGACAGGTTTGGTGAACAAATCGGCAGCATTTGCATCTGTGTCGATTTGATCAAGTGTAATAAGACCTCTGTCGAAGCAATCTCGAATAAAATGAACTTTTATGTCTATGTGCTTGGTTTTGGAGTGAAAAACAGGATTTCTAACAATTTGTATTGCAGCATCATTATCGCAGAAAATAGTAGTGTTGAGATAAGTCAAACCGTAGTCCTGCAATTGATGTTGCATCCACACCACTTGAGAGCAAGATGCAGAAGCAGCAACATACTCAGCTTCAGCTGTAGAAATCGCCACCGTTTGTTGTTTCTTGCATTGCCAAGAAATGAGCCTGTCACCCAGAAATTGACATCCAGCTGATGTAGATTTCCTGTCACTATCAGTACCTCCAAAGTTGCTATCAGAAAAAGCAAACAAGTCAAAATTTGAATCCCTCGGATACCACAGACCAAACCGAGATCGGCCTTTAAGGTACCGAAAGATTCGTTTAACAGCAGTAAGGTGAGAAGTTTTAGGGTTAGCCTGATATCTCGCACAGTTGCAGACAGCAAACATAATATCCGGTCGGCTAGCTGTCAAATACATCAACGACCCGATCATAGACCTATACTGACGTTGATCCACAGAAGAGCCTTCTTCATCTTCAGTCAATAATGGTCTCTCTGCCATTGGTGTTTCAGCTGATTTTGCGTCTGAAAATTTGAATTTTGCGAGAACGTCATCCACATACTTCCCTTGATGGATAAGAATCCCTTGAGAATTCTGCTTGACTTGTAAACCCAAAAACAGTGTCATTTCCCCAAGAGCACTCATTTCAAATTTCTTCTTCATAACTCTATCAAACTCCTTGCAAAGTTCCTCACTTGTAGACCTGAAAATAATATCATCGACATAGATTTGAACTAAGATCTGATCCTTGCCCACTTTCTTGATAAACAGAGTCTGGTCTATCGTGCCACGTGTGTACCCATGAGCCAAAAGATGTTCAGTTAGTGTGGCGTACCAAGCTCGTGGTGCTTGGTGTAATCCATACAATGCCTTATCTAGCTTGTAGGGATATTCTGGATGATCTGGATGCACGAAACCTGGTGGCTGCTCAACAAAGATTTCTTCCTTCACATCTCCATATAGAAACGCTGTCTTGACGTCCATCTGATATACAGTGAACCCCATATATGACGCATAAGCTAAGAAGATCCGGATAGCTTCAAGTCGAGCAACCGGAGCATATACTTCATCGTAATCTAGACCTTCTATTTGTCGAAATCCCTGAACCACCAGCCTTGCTTTATTTCGAACAATAACCCCTGCAGAATCTTGCTTGTTTCTGAACACCCATCTAGTTCCAAGTTTGCGCTTTCCCTTTGGTAACTCAACAAGTTTCCATACTCCAAGTTTCTCAAACTGGTTCAGCTCTTCATGCATAGCATCCACCCAGCCTGGTTCCTGCAAAGCTATATCAACAGTTTTAGGTTCGATTTGTGAGATGTAGCAAGAATATAAACATGTATTGATGATTCCTGATTGGCTCCTGGTTAAAACTCCTGCATCTACAGGACCAATCACATTCTCTATAGGGTGATTTCGTTGGACACTTGTAGGTATTACCATGTCTGGTACAGTCTCGTCTTCAGTGGTGTTGCTAGACTCCCCCCTCATTAGATGCTGCAGTATGATGAACTACTGGAGTTGTAACAATGCAATCTTCAGGAATAGATTCAGGAAATAGTGCAGATCCTGAACCACTAGGTACAATACCACTTGATGAAACACCTTCAGGAGATGAATGGGACATTTGCTGAGACGTAGGATGCCGAGTGAAAACCATTCCCGGTGGGTCAATGGTATGGTTTCTTGATCTTTCTTCAGCTTGTTCTTCTTCCTCTTCAGTATCACCAAAGGACATCGGTTGTTTTGGTGTAGACACACCTGCAACAGTAGGGACACTTGACAAAATGTTAAATGACTTAAATAATTCAGCATAATCATATAACCAATCTGGACCAACTCTAGCATCCGTAGCATTTTCTTCGAGCCATTCAACGTTGCACGACTCGACGAGCTTTTTAGTTACCTTGTTGTATACTCTATAGGCTGAACCTTTAGCATATCCAACAAAGTAACACTCGTCCCCTTTGACCTCAAACTTTCCATTAGCGTCCATAAGTAGTAACACACATGGACAACCAAATATACGAAAGTGTGAAACCGAAGGTTTACGTCCTTCCAGAATCTCATAAGGAGTTTTCATATGTCGTTTGTTTACTAAAGCATGATTCTGGACGTAACAAGCCGTGCTAACAGCTTCGGCCCAAAAGAAACTAGGAAGCTTCGAATCGGCCAGCATAGTACGCGCAGCCTCTATAAGTGTGCGATTTCGTCTTTCTGCTACTCCATTTTGTTGTGGAGTTCGAGGTGCACTGTACTGTTGCTCAATTCCTTTAGCAGCACAAAATGTGTCCATGGTGACATTTTTGAATTCCGTCCCATTGTCTGATCGAATAGCCTTGACATTTGTACTGGCTTGATTTTCCACCAAAGTAACGAATTGTTTAATCAACCCAGCAGCCTCATTCTTGTGACTTAGAAAGTACACCCAGGTGTAACGCGAGAAATCATCGACTATCACGAGACAATAAGCCTTCTTGCCAATACTTAATACATTCACTGGACCAAAGAGATCCATATGAAGTAATTCAAGCACAGCCTTGGTTGAGGGAGTAGACTTAGATTTATGAGGCTTTCGATGAGCTTTTCCTTTTGCACAAGCAACACACTTTTCTACCAACATAAAGTCTTTGATTGGTAGATCACGGACCAGTTGACCTTTGGCAAGACGATTTAAGTTTTTCATATTCACATGTCCAAGACGACGATGCCATAATAAACCATCATGTTCTGATATCTTCGAAAATAGACAAGTAATTTCTTCACACGGTTTTTTGTTCATATCAATCACATACGCATTTCCCTTTCTCTCAGCTGTCATCAAAAACCAATCTTCAGGAATAACAATCCCTGGTTTCAAAACATAGCATCCTTTCTTTGTAAAATGAACAGAATTTCCTCGATCACAAATTTGAGAAATGCTCAGCAGATTGTGTTTCAGTTCTGGGACATAATTCACATTTTCGAAGCTTAACACGCCGTTTTTCACTGTTCCCTTCAACGTGATTCTTCCAGATTCTCCTCCCGCAAAAGAGACATATCCACCGTCAAATTCTTTTACATTGACCAGTTGAGACAAGTCTCCCGTCATATGCCTGGAACAGCCACTATCCATGTACCAGAGGCGCACGGTAGTCCTCCACAGCTGTTCCTGCACGATTAGCGGGATCAGTTAGATTTAGGAACCCAGCCCATGGTGGATCTGGGTTTCCCTTGTGCATCAAAGTAAGTCACTCTCTGCCATATCAAATAATCTTTATCTAAGAATTTCGAAGAATTTTTAACAGCAGAATTAAGATGAGATGTAGGAGACAAATTGGAATGCAAGGTCTTAGTTTTAGGTTTCCAATGCGTATCTGACCATTGAGAATTGTAGTTACCAAACGCTTTAGATTGATCTTTTCGAAAATCCTTTTGTTGATTTTGATTTCTATGTTTGGCCGCATTCCAATCTTGATCAGAAGGCTTAGCCTTACGATAGTCATTCCTCATTGTCTTAGACTTGTGAGTTGTCACTGACTCTGAATAACGATATCGGTTAGGCTTGACTTTCTGATTTTGTGCATATTTATTTTTTGACTGCACACTTGGGAGATGAACACAGTTTCTGGCAATGTGTCCGGCAATTCCACAATTGAAACATGTTTGACGTTTCAATCTGTGGAAGTTTTGATGCTTCATAGCAGGCATGTATCTTTTGGGTTTATGAGAATGAGCTTGATTCATGTTCTTTGCTTGGTTAACTTGTGCCTTTTCTGAGCATTTAGGTACCTGTTGATCAGATGTAGAACTGGCACAAGTATGAGATTTAGATGGATTAGATTTATCTTTATCTGTATCATTATGAAAAGATGTTTCAGACTCAGTGTCAATTTTCTTTTCAGAAACCTTTTCTTGTAATTTTTCATTCAAAACAATCACTTCTTCCTGTTGAAAATCAGATTCAGTTTTAATTTCAGAAGATGTAGGAACTTCATCAACATGTATTTCATCAACACATGTATCATCTGAGTTTGACAAGGGTTCCTTTTCATCCTCGGTTTTTAATGGGGTCTCACTAGGTTCAACATTAGGGACTTCCTTTGAGACTGATTCGGAAGAAAAATCAGAACATGATTGATTCTCTTTAGAAGGAGTTTCAGTGGTTTCACTGAATGCATCCTGAGGGACCTCACCTGTCATACTGTCATCAGCAGAGAAGTTAGAGACATTAGAATTAGAATCACAAGTTTTATCTACTGAAAAACATCCATCGTCATGCACATTATTCAAAGTTTCATCACAAGCATTCACAGTTTTGCCCAAAACAGCAGGCCCAAAAGAAGACGAAACATAACTACGAAACGAGTTCAAAAACGATTGACCAAACACACAACCAGAATTAGTTTTATCAAAAGTAGGTTTAGAAACATCAGAATCTAAAGACGGTTCATCCCCAAAAACATCTCCCCATACTACTTCAGGTACGTTATCTGCACATGATGAAGAAACGTTAGGATCAACAGTACCTTTGGAAACAAAACTAACTGGTTTAACCACTGGTTTTTCATCAGGTCTGACATTTACTGATGACTTAAAGTTTTTGGGACCATAAGTCATTTTGTTTTCGTTCAGCATCTCCTCCTCCGTCATGGGTAAATATGTATAGTTGTGATTGTAAGGAGGAGGAGCCTGATTAAAACCCAAACCCAACCCTTTTCTTTTCTGATATGCCAGCTGTTGATTACACAAATTCTCAACCAATTTGCTGGAGGAATCAAATTTTTTAATATTTAACTCATTTATTTGTTACTTATCTCTAACATCCTCCAGCTCTTTAGTCACATTGCATAATTTTTCTTTGACTATGATGAGCTAGGCTGTTGCTACACTAACATCATCCTTGAGTTGGATGATGTCTTTTCGCTGAGCTTCTATTTTCTCTTTAAAAAGTTTTTCGTTGTTAGCTAAAGTAAAATTTTTTCCTTTTAATTTCATTGTAGTCTTCAATTAGCTCAGCATTGTGTATTCTATAGGCTTCAACTCGTTCCCTACACTCAGGAGTACAGAAAACAGAAATTACCCCTTCCTTGGTGAGACCTTTGACTGGAGCTGAAAGAATCTGAGTCATGAAAGCCATGTTTTCAGCTGAACCCTCCTCTTCAAGTGCTGAAGTCTCATTTTCAGGAACAGAAGCTTGATCATTTGAGGCCACAAAAGCAATGTTGTTTGAATCAGACTGATTTTCTGGAGCTGAGATATTCAGTCGCTCAATTTCCGAGTTCCAATTGAAGTATGAATCAGGCTGAACCACCAAAGCTTGAGCTAATCCCAGAGGTTGAGGACTTCCACTGGCAGCAGCATCAGCAGACATACTCGATGTGGTTACAAGAGCTCTTTCTCGATTAGGTGTAGCAGGAGCAACAGGTTTGGCTGGAGTTTTCTCACTATTTACCCTCGGCTTGGTACAGTTTCTTGCCACATGTCCTGGTTCATGACAATTGTAGCAACGAAACTCAAATGGCATTTTTGTGGGTCCAGTAAAGGTAAGATTTTCCCATTTGTTTCTCCCGGTTTTATTCACAAAGTTTTTGGCTCTAAACGCTGCCATAGCCATCTGCCAAGTTATGTCCATTTCTTCTACATCTTCAGGATGAATTTGATCTAAGTTGTCACACCCCCAAAATCCACCATGCGGAGTATCACCGCTTGGAGGCGTGACATGACCAGGATCGAGCCACCAATCATATTGAACAACACAATTAAGTAAATAAAACCAAACATAATACGATTGGTGACCAAAGCTAGTTAACCTTGTTTGGTTTAAACAGCGGAAGCATAAACGTGAGTTCAAAAGCATAAGTCCATAGTTCATAAGTTAAAGTTTCAAAACGCTAGTTTAGTAAGTTCATAAGGATTTAAACATTAAGCACGGAACATAACAGTCCGTACACCACAACGACTCCTTCAAGTGCAAGCTCCAAGCATTTAGCGACCTGTAAGGCATGTAACAACGAGTCAACAACAAAGTTGAGTGAGTTCACGTTTGGTTGTTTAGTTTTAAGTTGTTTCTGAAAACGTGGTTTGACTTTCGTTGGCTTATTTGCCGTGGGGGTTACCCCGTAGTTGAAAGTATGTTTAACCATTTCTCTTTTTCTTTACCCAATCCATAACCATGATCAGTGGGGGTTTTCCCCATTTGAACTACTAGACGGAATGATATCGACTGCTACGCAAATAAGTTGTGCCCTATATCAGTGTCTATCATCACTGACAGTCTGCCATAGTCCATTAGTACACGCCCGTCCGACTGGCACGGTGTGAGGTTTGTTAAACCTAATAGCGCTATTAACTAATGACCCGCTCGCCATTGGCCTCGGCGATTAAGTCGATATAAATTGAGGGACTTCATGATAGAGTTTTGTCTAGCTAGTTTTAAGGTTGTTGTCCTGCACCAGGAGGACGAACGTACGTATTCTGCACCAGGAGAATTCGTAGGATTAATAATGGCATCCGCTCTATGGAGGATGGCCGTACATATCCTACCCAAGGAGGATATGTAGATTTAGTTTTAATTCTTTAACCCATTCCCAAACCACCGGGAATCCCATGCCTTAGAAAGTGTGTGAACTCACCTCGGTTTGCTCGGTTAGATTCTCAATATAGCTAACAGTCAAGGTCGGTCAATCACGTCCTAGTATGATTTACCAGTTAGTCATTTAGTGGCTTTCAAATAGAACACAAAGTTCCTACACGTATCTATCACATAACATGCATCACTGTAACGGTTTATGCCCATCTAAGTTTCCCGTCCATTCCCCACTCAAAATCAAACATACGATAATGCACATAACATATATAACATGTCAAATCATTCACAGATAGCATACTCGACATTTAGACACGCAAATCACTACTTATGTCGTTTCAGCTTTTATACTCGAAACTGGGCTGTTTTCGGGGATTTTAATAAAATAGTTAACATGTTCCAAAAATTCCCAAATTTTTACAGAATGTCTTAAAAGTTCCATATTTTATTGTGTAAAAATATCGGGGTCCGGTTCATCACCAATATTTTATAAAAATTCATATTCGGGACTGAACTCAGATTTATGTATTTCTGACCACAGTCCACGAAACAATTTATTAAAAATTCATCGTAAGTCCGATTTGCGAAATTCCAGTGGGGTAATTACAAATACTTCAGTTATCATCTACGGTAAAATTTTCATGGTCCGATTCATCACAAAACTCCGGTTATGACTGAAAGTACGACACCCATTTATTGCTGTCAAAATTCAGCTTAAGTAGCTGTTACAAATTAACACTTTAAAAATAGTAAACGGAGTCCAAAAATTACGATTCCGGTGCCATTAGAACCGTATTTCATAATAACATATTTTAGATTCAAAATATCGATTTTTCGTTGAGGTTAAGACCTGTTTACAGCCAACAGAAGTGGGCTGTAAAAGTTGGACAGATTCTGATTCTTGTGTGTTTAACCTTCTAAATCGTGTTCGATCGATTCCTTTAACAAGTTTAGTGACCACAACAATATCATACATCAATATTAACTAAAAAATCATCAGATAATCACAACTATGCAGGATTTATAAGATTTACACACATATCTATTCTTTATCCATCATTAAACACTTATGTTCAAGACTTTATGTCATGTTCTTGTGTGTTCTTCATATTTCATCATACAAACATCTATTAACCACTAAAATCAAGAACAAGATAGTGATTTAGAACACTTACTACTAGCACAAGGCTAGGGGAGTTCAAGAGCGTAAAAGTGGTGGATAAAAGAAGATGAGAGTGGTCCTTCAACTTCCGAACGCACCGAGCTTCGTTAATCACCTTGCTACACCTTTGAGAGCTCTTGGAATGAATGAAAGGAAATCAAAAATGGTGGAAGTGTAAGAGGGGTGTTTGGCCGTAGCCTTGTTAGAGGGAGAAAGAGTGTGTTGTGGTGATATGTGAAGATGGAGGATGATGGACCCATATATATTCTCTAAACCTTGATGTCCAATGGATCATGTGCTACCAAAGTACACTACAAGATATTTCTAAATCCAAGAGGAAATATTACATGGGAAATAGGAAGATTTCAAGATCTTGATGTGTGATCCACATGGGGACGGTCACAAGGGGGGGGGGGTATAGGGTTGGGTTTCAACTAAATGGTTAGAGAACTAGTTAGGATTAAATTGTTAAGTTAGTGCATGAAGGTGTGTTGTATAATATAAGATGTGTTAGGGTGTTCGGGGACCCTAACTGGCTCAGAAAAAGAAAACAATGTCATAGACAATATTTTTAGGTTCCGGGTAAAGTCCGGTTGTTCGGTTTGACACTGTTCCGTTAAAGCGTTTAATTAATCCGAAAAGTGTCCTATTTATATATTTTGTAACGTTTTTAATTTCTAACACTTAGGAAATCATAACGGACTTATTTAATGACTTTTCTGTACTTTATTAGTGTGTTAACAAGTACATGTAAGCATAACACATAAATCAGATAGCAGTTAAATAATTCCACACAGTCGTCAAGCACTTTAATTGTCATTAATAAATTGTACGGAATACATGGAGTTTGAGGGTTGTCACATTCTCCCCCTGTTAAGAGAATTTCGTCCCGAAATTTAGCGCGTGGTTACTGAGGAAGCTAGTTATGTTGCGTTGTTTTCCTGATTTTCCTGGGGTGTCACATCATCCCCCCGTTGATTTGGAATTTCGTCCCGAAATTCTGCAGTAGCTTCAGCCTCAGTAGTGGTTGCGTTTTTCTTAAACAGTTGGGGATATTTGAGTTTCATTTGGTCTTCTCGTTCCCATGTATACTCTGGGCCACGACGAGCATTCCAACGAACTCGGACCAGAGGTATCTGGGTATGCTTGAGGATCTTAACATCTCGATCCGTAATCTCTACTGGTTCCTCGACGAATCGCAGCTGGTCGTCGATTGTGAGTTCCTTGAGAGGAACTATGAAGGTCTCCTCTGACAGACACTTCTTCAGATTTGATACGTGGAATACGTTGTGAACTCCGCTGAGTTCTTCAGGTAGATTCAACCTGTAGGCGACTTGGCCAATTTTCTCAATGACCTTGAACGGTCCGATATAACGCGGATTGAGTTTGCCTCGTTTGCCAAAGCGGACTACACCTTTCCAATGTGAGACTTTGAGTAGCGCTCGATCCCCAACCTGGAGCTCGAGTGGTTTTCTTCCCTTATCAGCATAGCTTTTCTGACGGTCACGAGCTGCCGCCATTCGCTGTCGTATCTGAGCAATTTTCTCGGTGGTATCTACCACATGTTCTGGGCCAGTGATTTGGCTGTCACCAACTTCTGCCCAACAGAGAGGCGATCGGCATTTGCGTCCGTACAATGCCTCAAACGGAGCGGCTTGGATGCTGGTGTGGTAGCTGTTGTTATATGAGAACTCCACTAGCGGGAGGTGCTTTTCCCAGCCGTTACCAAAATCGATTACACATGCCCTAAGCATGTCTTCAAGGGTTTGGACGGTGCGTTCAGATTGCCCATCCGTCTGCGGGTGATAAGCGGTGCTCATATCTAAACGTGAGCCAAAGGACTTGTGCATTGCTTGCCACAGTTCAGAAGTAAAACGTGCGTCACGATCAGATATAATAGAGGTTGGCACTCCGTGCCTTGATACTACTTCCTTTAGATAAATGTCTGCAAGAGTAGAAAACTTATCCGTTTCTTTGATGGCCAGAAAATGTGCAGACTTGGTCAGTCGATCTACGATCACCCAAATGGTATCGTTTCCGCGTTGAGATCTAGGCAGGCCAGTAACGAAATCCATGGAAATTTGCTCCCATTTCCATTTCGGGATCTCCGGTTGTTGAAGTAGGCCTGATGGTTTCTGATATTCAGACTTGACTCTCGCACAAGTCAAGCACTTACTGACGTAGGTTGCTATGTGGGCTTTCATGCCAGGCCACCAATACGTAGTCTTGAGGTCGTGGTACATCTTGCCTGAACCAGGGTGTACAGAATAACGAGACTTATGTGCTTCATCCATCACAAGCTCGCGTAAGTTGCCATAAAATGGAACCCAGATGCGTCCGTTAACATAGTAGGCACCGTCTCCCTTTTGTTCTAGCCGCTACCTCGATCCTCGTAGGGACTCAACCCTGATGTTTTCTGCTTTCAATGCTTCGACCTGGGCATCTCGAATCTGAGCAGGAAGGTTAGACTGGATGGTAAGCTGTAATGCTCGCACACGCTTAGGTAAAGTATCCTTTCGACTGAGGGCGTCAGCCACAACATTGGCTTTGCCCGGATGATACTTGATAGCGCATTCGTAATCATTCAAGAGTTCGACCCATCGGCGTTGT
The DNA here is from genome assembly GCA_030545235.1 of Helianthus tuberosus. Classification (NCBI taxonomy): domain Eukaryota; kingdom Viridiplantae; phylum Streptophyta; class Magnoliopsida; order Asterales; family Asteraceae; genus Helianthus; species Helianthus tuberosus. Next base: position 41,113,048 of record CM060384.1, on the reverse strand, counting down.
CACATGTTTAACTCTTTTTGCTTGAAGATATGCTCGAGACTCCTGTGGTCGGTGTAAATGGTGCACTTTGTACCGTACAGGTAATGTCTCCATATCTTAAGTGCGAATACAACTGCTCCCAGCTCCAGATCGTGAGTAGTGTAGTTTCTTTCGTGAACTTTAAGTTGGCGCGATGCGTAGGCAATGACCTTGTCACGTTGCATCAATACGCAACCAAGTCCTTGGATGGAAGCGTCGCAATAAACCACGAAATCATCGGTGCCTTCTGGCAATGAGAGGATAGGCGCGCTACAAAGTCTATCCTTTAGATGTTGAAACGCGGACTCCTGTGCATCACCCCAACGATAGATGATGCCCTTCTGAGTCAGTGAAGTGAGAGGTTGCGCAATCTTGGAGAAATCTTTTATAAACCTTCTGTAATATCCGGCCAAACCCAAGAATTGGCGGATTTCTGTTGGTGTGCGGGGTGCGGGCCAGTTCTTGATCGATTCAACCTTAGATGGATCCACATGAATTTCGTCCTTGTTTACCACGTGGCCTAGAAAGTGGACTTCGCGAAGCCAGAAATCACATTTCGAAAACTTGGCATACAACTGTTCTTTTCGAAGAAGTTCCAGCATAAGTCGTAGATGCTGCTCGTGTTCCTCCTGACTCTTAGAATAGATCAGGATATCATCGATGAACACAATAACGAACTTATCCAGGTAAGGCTTGCACACTCGGTTCATGAGATCCATGAAGACTGCCGGTGCATTCGTCAGCCCGAATGGCATAACCAGAAACTCGTAATGGCCGTAACGAGTTCTGAATGCTGTTTTGGAGACGTCCTCATCTCGGACTCTCAGCTGATGGTATCCCGATCTCAAATCAATCTTGGAGTAATAGCTCGACCCTTGCAACTGGTCAAACAAGTCGTCAATACGTGGAAGAGGATAACGATTCTTCACAGTCACCTTGTTAAGTTCGCGATAGTCAATACACATCCTGAAGGTACCGTCTTTCTTTTTCACGAACAAGACTGGAGCTCCCCAGGGTGAAGAGCTCGGACGTATAAAACCCTTTTCCAAGAGTTCTTGTAGTTGTGTGGACAGTTCTTCGAGTTCTGATGGGGCTAGACGATATGGTGCTCGAGCTACTGGCGCTGCTCCAGGAGCTAGCTCGATTTGAAACTCAACTTGGCGATGAGGAGGAAGGCCAGGTAATTCCTCAGGAAATACCTCGGGAAATTCGCGCACAATAGGGATGTCTTCAATTCTCTTCTCTTCCGTGGATGTGTCAGTAACGAGTGCTAAAATGGCAGTGTGACCCTTTCGCAAACACTTCTGGGCCTTAAGGAAAGAGATGATGCCTTCGACAGCACCACTCTTGTCGCCACGAATCACGAGGGGTTCTTTATCAGAACGAGGAATGCGGATGATTTTCTCCTTGCAAACAATCTCCGCTTGATGATGAGATAACCAATCCATCCCAATAACGACGTCGAAACTACCAAGTGTGATAGGAACAAGATCGATAGGGAAAGTCTGACCAGCTAAGACGAGGTTACAACCTTTAACTACGTGTGTGGCTTCAAGACTTTTACCGTTAGCTAGTTCTACCGTGTGTTTGGTGTTCAGGAGTGTTGGGGTGCGCTTAAGAATTTGGCTAACTTTTACGGACACATAACTAGTATCGGCACCCGAATCGAATAAAACAGTAACGAAGAAGTCGTCAAGAAGAAACTTACCCATCACAACGTTGGGATCGTTCCTTGCTTCTCCCTGACCAATCACGAACACACGACCCCTTGCCCCGTTGCCATTGTTGTCTCCCCCATTTCCGCCTCCATTGTTGTTCCCATTGTGGTTCCCATTTCCTTGGTTATTGTTCTGGTTTTGGTTTAGCTGGGGGCAGTTCCTCTTAAAGTGGCCTTCAGCGCCACACTGAAAGCATCCTTTATTTCCCTGCTGATGCTGTTGCTGGTGGTTCTGTGGGGCTTGTTGTTGTTGTTGGCGATTCTGATTCGCAGGACGTGGGCTCCTGCAATCTTTGGCTTCATGGCCCAGCCTGTGACATCTCTGACATCGACCTTTGTTGCACTGCCCGCTGTGATGCTTGTTGCACCGGTTGCACTTGGGGTGGTTTCCTCGGTATCCACCCTGTCCTTGATTACCAGAAGATTGCTGACCGGGACTCTGGTAGTCATCACTCTTTCGCTGTTGAGTCTGAACTGAAGTAGACCCCCTTCCGGAGTTCCCATCCCATTTTCGCTTGTTGTCGGTAGGTGCATCAGAAGTAGCTGTGGCACTGATACGTCTGGGTAGCCTGTTTTGTTCCACCGCCTGGTCGGTGAGACGATGAGCCAACTTGATAATTTGCTGAATGGTACCCAGGTTGGCTGAAGTTACGTGACTTTGAATCGCTGGTGCAAGGCCCTTGAGGTAAAGCTCAATACGTTTGATGGGAGGGTCCACCATAGTTGGGCACAGGATGGCCAGTTCATTCGACCTCTTGGTATACGCCTCAATCTCAGATCCTGTCATCTTCAGATTGTAAAATTCCACTTCTAGCTTGTGGATGTCATCCCGACTACAGTACTCCTCTTTGATCAGCTCTTTGAAACCATTCCAGGGCGTGGCATTAGCAACTGCCAGTCCTAGTAGTTGAACCTGTGCCTTCCACCAGGTTAACGCAGCTCCTTCAAGTGTTCCGGTAGCATATTTCACCCTACGGTCTTCGGGGCATTCGCACATCTCGAAAACTGTCTCAAGCTTTTCAAACCAGTGAAGAAGGCCCACTGCTCCTTCGGTGCCACTGAAAGTGGTAGGTCGACAGTCCATGAACGTCTTGAACGTGCACACAGGAGGTTGAGCATGTTGACCTGTTGCGCGAGAATAAAAGACAAGATTAAGCACGAGGGTTGGTTTGCGAAGGTAGGATCTAAATGTCCTAAGGTGAGTTGGTATGGCAGGTTATACCTCCTGCAGGGTTAGCTGCGAGTGCCTCCGCAACTCGTTCGTTGATCAAAGCCGTCAACTGGGCTTGAGTGAAGTTGATACGTCCTTCGCGTCCGCTCATGATCTTCATAATGAAGCAACGTAAGTGAGGAAAGTGCCGCGAAAGTGTGTAAGTGTGTGGGACGACATTAGAGAGTAAGCACACAAGGTTCAAATAGCAATTATCACGTTATCTAATGCACAGTGAGAACTATCTAACCGACAATATAACATAATCATACCACTTATGGTGTCGAGTCTTGCACGTGGAGCGAAGCGTCGTTGTGGATCGTTGAGCACTGTACAGGTTATAGTATGGTTTTAATGAAAACTTTTCCCTTATTAAAACCAAGTTCTCTATAACCAATGGCTCTGATACCAATCTGTCACACCCCCAAAATCCACCATGCGGAGTATCACCGCTTGGAGGCGTGACATGACCAGGATCGAGCCACCAATCATATTGAACAACACAATTAAGTAAATAAAACCAAACATAATACGATTGGTGACCAAAGCTAGTTAACCTTGTTTGGTTTAAACAGCGGAAGCATAAACGTGAGTTCAAAAGCATAAGTCCATAGTTCATAAGTTAAAGTTTCAAAACGCTAGTTTAGTAAGTTCATAAGGATTTAAACATTAAGCACGGAACATAACAGTCCGTACACCACAACGACTCCTTCAAGTGCAAGCTCCAAGCATTTAGCGACCTGTAAGGCATGTAACAACGAGTCAACAACAAAGTTGAGTGAGTTCACGTTTGGTTGTTTAGTTTTAAGTTGTTTCTGAAAACGTGGTTTGACTTTCGTTGGCTTATTTGCCGTGGGGGTTACCCCGTAGTTGAAAGTATGTTTAACCATTTCTCTTTTTCTTTACCCAATCCATAACCATGATCAGTGGGGGTTTTCCCCGTTTGAACTACTAGACGGAATGATATCGACTGCTACGCAAATAAGTTGTGCCCTATATCAGTGTCTATCATCACTGACAGTCTGCCATAGTCCATTAGTACACGCCCGTCCGACTGGCACGGTGTGAGGTTTGTTAAACCTAATAGCGCTATTAACTAATGACCCGCTCGCCATTGGCCTCGGCGATTAAGTCGATATAAATTGAGGGACTTCATGATAGAGTTTTGTCTAGCTAGTTTTAAGGTTGTTGTCCTGCACCAGGAGGACGAACGTACGTATTCTGCACCAGGAGAATTCGTAGGATTAATAATGGCATCCGCTCTATGGAGGATGGCCGTACATATCCTACCCAAGGAGGATATGTAGATTTAGTTTTAATTCTTTAACCCATTCCCAAACCACCGGGAATCCCATGCCTTAGAAAGTGTGTGAACTCACCTCGGTTTGCTCGGTTAGATTCTCAATATAGCTAACAGTCAAGGTCGGTCAATCACGTCCTAGTATGATTTACCAGTTAGTCATTTAGTGGCTTTCAAATAGAACACAAAGTTCCTACACGTATCTATCACATAACATGCATCACTGTAACGGTTTATGCCCATCTAAGTTTCCCGTCCATTCCCCACTCAAAATCAAACATACGATAATGCACATAACATATATAACATGTCAAATCATTCACAGATAGCATACTCGACATTTAGACACGCAAATCACTACTTATGTCGTTTCAGCTTTTATACTCGAAACTGGGCTGTTTTCGGGGATTTTAATAAAATAGTTAACATGTTCCAAAAATTCCCAAATTTTTACAGAATGTCTTAAAAGTTCCATATTTTATTGTGTAAAAATATCGGGGTCCGGTTCATCACCAATATTTTATAAAAATTCATATTCGGGACTGAACTCAGATTTATGTATTTCTGACCACAGTCCACGAAACAATTTATTAAAAATTCATCGTAAGTCCGATTTGCGAAATTCCAGTGGGGTAATTACAAATACTTCAGTTATCATCTACGGTAAAATTTTCATGGTCCGATTCATCACAAAACTCCGGTTATGACTGAAAGTACGACACCCATTTATTGCTGTCAAAATTCAGCTTAAGTAGCTGTTACAAATTAACACTTTAAAAATAGTAAACGGAGTCCAAAAATTACGATTCCGGTGCCATTAGAACCGTATTTCATAATAACATATTTTAGATTCAAAATATCGATTTTTCGTTGAGGTTAAGACCTGTTTACAGCCAACAGAAGTGGGCTGTAAAAGTTGGACAGATTCTGATTCTTGTGTGTTTAACCTTCTAAATCGTGTTCGATCGATTCCTTTAACAAGTTTAGTGACCACAACAATATCATACATCAATATTAACTAACAAATCATCAGATAATCACAACTATGCAGGATTTATAAGATTTACACACATATCTATTCTTTATCCATCATTAAACACTTATGTTCAAGACTTTATGTCATGTTCTTGTGTGTTCTTCATATTTCATCATACAAACATCTATTAACCACTAAAATCAAGAACAAGATAGTGATTTAGAACACTTACTACTAGCACAAGGCTAGGGGAGTTCAAGAGCGTAAAAGTGGTGGATAAAAGAAGATGAGAGTGGTCCTTCAACTTCCGAACGCACCGAGCTTCGTTAATCACCTTGCTACACCTTTGAGAGCTCTTGGAATGAATGAAAGGAAATCAAAAATGGTGGAAGTGTAAGAGGGGTGTTTGGCCGTAGCCTTGTTAGAGGGAGAAAGAGTGTGTTGTGGTGATATGTGAAGATGGAGGATGATGGACCCATATATATTCTCTAAACCTTGATGTCCAATGGATCATGTGCTACCAAAGTACACTACAAGATATTTCTAAATCCAAGAGGAAATATTACATGGGAAATAGGAAGATTTCAAGATCTTGATGTGTGATCCACATGGGGACGGTCACAAGGGGGGGGGGGTATAGGGTTGGGTTTCAACTAAATGGTTAGAGAACTAGTTAGGATTAAATTGTTAAGTTAGTGCATGAAGGTGTGTTGTATAATATAAGATGTGTTAGGGTGTTCGGGGACCCTAACTGGCTCAGAAAAAGAAAACAATGTCATAGACAATATTTTTAGGTTCCGGGTAAAGTCCGGTTGTTCGGTTTGACACTGTTCCGTTAAAGCGTTTAATTAATCCGAAAGTGTCCTATTTATATATTTTGTAACGTTTTTAATTTCTAACACTTAGGAAATCATAACGGACTTATTTAATGACTTTTCTGTACTTTATTAGTGTGTTAACAAGTACATGTAAGCATAACACATAAATCAGATAGCAGTTAAATAATTCCACACAGTCGTCAAGCACTTTAATTGTCATTAATAAATTGTACGGAATACATGGAGTTTGAGGGTTGTCACATAAGTCATCCATGGAAAACTTAGGAGGATTGATTTTACCGGCAGTGAAGGCATTCAAGCAATTTATGACAGAAGCAGCTATACTAAGATTTTCTTTCGACTGTTGTGAGAAGAAAGCAATCATCTCATTATTGGCAGTGGTAGTTGACGAAGCAGCAGCAGTAGCGTTAGCAGAAGATGGTGCAGCAGCAGCAACAGCAGGTGCTGAAGTTCCAGAGTAGTAAACATTTGATGAGGTAGGAGCAGTTTTAGCAGAAGCAGAGTTGCTGAACATTTGAAAACCAGCTTGAGACACAAAAGCAGTATTATTGCTTGAAGTTTAAGATGTTGCAGAGAATCCAGCAGCCAACATGCTATTCTTGTTATTTGTTTCTCTTTGTTTATCATCTAGCTCGCAGGCCTTAATGTGTGAAATCATTTCAGATAAGCTGCATCTTGCTAGATCCTTGGTCTTCTTGATCATTGCGACGTGATGATCCCAACTCTTTGGTAATGCATTAAGAAGCTGTCTGTTAGATGAAGCATTAGACGTCTGCATTTCCTCCATCTGCATTTGAGTAACCAACTTAACGAATCTCTGAATTTGATTATCCACAGTCTCTCCATATATATGATTAAAATTATTGAAGCTTTGACTTAGCAGATTTCTACGACTCTCTTTCATATCTTCATTGCCTTCATAGACATCAATTAGTGATTCCCACAATTCTTTAGCAGATTTGCAAGTGCAAAAACCGATAGCAATGTCTGGTCCCTATGCCATGGTCAGGTATGAAAACGCCATATCATCTTCCTCAACAATCTTAAAGTCTTCTTCAGTATATTTATCTACAGGCTTCTTTATTTTCACATTTTCATCAGTAGGACTATCCATCATAATCTCTCTTGGACCTCTAAGAATGCTTCGCCAGATTTTTGCATCCTTAACTTTAACATGTTTTTCGAAACGCCACTTCCACTCAGGAAATTCATTTCCGTCTAACAACCGGGGAACATGAGTGGTGGTTCCAATGATGGAATCCAATTCTTGATGCTTGGACATAGCAGCCAGGTCAACACTTTGATTATTGGTAGTCATGGTTACTCAATAACTTAATTAATTAGTAGATTAATTATTTAAGTTCAAGAGTCCAAAAGACCAAAAGTCCTAAAGTCCAAAAGTTACGTTGCAGAAGTCGTTGCGAGTCGAGACAGGAGTCGAGACTAAACCAGCAAATGAGTGAACTAAAGACTGAGTCGAGACCGAGGTTTCGAGTCGAGATCAGGAACAACTAATCTTGAATCCATTCGAGACAATGGTTTCGAGTTAAGGATGCCAACTCGAGACCACAGCAATATTGAGTCGAGACAAGATTGCAATATCCACTCGAAGAACTTGAGTCGAGACTACGCTGAGTAAGAGTCGAGACCAAGTTGAAATTGTGTCGAGACCCAGCAAAACAGATTTGTGAGATAAAAACAACTACAATTCCTGACTTTTAGCAGCTTCCAAAATTCAAAGATTTGAGATCTTTGAATTCTTATCTTCAACAATCCTCCGATAATTCAGCTAACACCTTTATCACGAATCACAAACCAAAATCAGTAACTTTATGCCAAAAATTATGAAGAACAGTTTGAAGATGCAACTTCCAAACTCAGAATTACACCAACAAACTGAAGATCTGTCAAACACACTTAGCAAAACGATTAGTAACGAAAACAGTCTTCTTGAATCCGAATGATATCAAAAACCGAACCAAGAATTGGTTTCTTGGCTCTGATACCAATTGTAAAACCTTAAAGGATCTTGCAATGATATCACTGTCAACTTGTGTAAGTGCGGAATCCAAACACAAGTGGATTCAAGAAAAACTATGAAGAACAATAAGAATAATTATCAAAAACAAACCAATCTTGCATTCACCTTTAGTTCGATGACTGATACAAGACTACTGCTTGATCTCGAGTGGCCTTCCTGACTTCTATCCAAGCGATCAACCACTAAAGGTTACAAAAGTTAACTTATATACTAACTAAGGTGGGTCGAGACCACCTAGGGCCACTCGAGATCTCTACATAAACCCAAAACACATAATTGACCCGAAACTACTAAGTTAAACACTACAAGACCAATCCCAAACTTTAATATCTCTCAATGTATAAACCTTTAGGTTCCAACACATCATATACGAGCAGTGCTTCAACCAGTTCGTTCAAGAAGACAAAGATCGGTTGCAGCCGGTAGATTACCCATTGGCCGGGTTCTCGGGGGAAACCGTATTCCCCCTAGGCCAAATCACTTTTCCTATGCGCCTAACCAACGGAAGGCACACACGAACGGAGGAGGTAAACTTCATGGTTTTACCTCACACCTCCCGATACAACGTACTTCTTGGGTGGGAATCCCAAGGCGACTTCAACACGATTACGTCCGTACCCCATTCTGCTATCGGGTTCCCAACCGAGACAGGGGTTGCAATAATCTATGCCCACCGAGAGGTTATGTCCACGGACGAGCTACGTCCGACCAAGATAGCAAGGCCTACCCCTAACACTCAACCAGAAAAATGGGTTCTTAACGCAAGACACCCAGAGCAAACGGTCACGTTGGGCCACGCCTTGTCTCACAACATCAGAGCGCGCCTGAAGCAGCTCCTCTTCAGGTACCAAGATATTTTTGCGTGGACACCCGCATACATGATAGGGGTGCCACGCGAAATTGCGCAACATTTCTTGAATACCTTTCCAGGTATCAAGCCGGTGATCCAAGCCCAACGCCACCTTGGGTCCACGAAAAACGAGGCGATGTACGAGTAGGTCAAGGAACTGCTCTCCGCAGGCATCCTGCGGGAAGTCAAGTACCAGACTTGGTTATCTAACCCAGTCATGGTAGAAAAACCAACCGGGGGCTGGCGCATGTGCGTCGATTATAAAGATCTCAACAAGGCCTGCCCCAAGGATTGTTATGCGCTTCCAAAGATCGAGAAAAAAGTTGATAACCTCGCCCCGTTCCGATGGAAGTATTTCCTCGATTGTTACAAAGGCTATCACCAAGTACAGATGGCAATCGAGGACGAAGATAAAACGACATTCCGCACACCTACCGGGAATTACTGTTATACAAAAATGTCGTTCGGGTTGCGCAACGCGGGCGCAACCTACCAAAAATTGATGAACGACACTTTTGGTGATCAAATCAGCAAAAGTGTCAAGATCTACATGGACGACCTAGTCGTCATGAGCATGGAGGAGGATACCATGCTCAATTATATCGAAAGAACATTCCAAACTCTGCGAAGCGTCAATATGAAGCTCAATCCAGGGAAATGCTCATTTGGAATGGAGTAAGACAAGTTCCTTGGATTCATCGTCACCAAAGATGGATTCAGGGTAAACCCAGAAAAAGTTCAGGCGATCGAGCGCATGCCATCGCCTTCCACGATGAAAGAAATGCAACGACTAGCTGGCAGGTTAGCCGCACTGAATAGATTCTTGTCCAATCATGCAGCTAAATCTTATCCTTTCATCAAGACCCTGCAGAACTGCTTAAAGAAGGAACAATTCCAATGGACCGTAGAGGCTGAAAATGCTTTCCGGGAGATGAAAGAATGTTTGATCCAACTCCCTACTCTAACCGCACCACGCAAGAAAGAACCACTTATTTTGTACTTATCTGCCGCAGACAACGCGGTAGGCGCGGTACTCATAGTGGAGCGAGAGGGAGTTCAAACACCAATATACTATATCAGCAAAATGCTAAACGACCCAGAGACAAGATACTCCATCATGGAAAAATTGGTACTCGCACTGGTGCACGCATCAAGACGGTTACGACGTTACTTTGCAAATCATGTCATCACCGTATTAACCAATTACAGGATCGGGCCGATGCTCTCTAAGCCCGACATCTCTGGGAGATTAGCAAAATGGGCCATTGAACTGGGCGCGCACACATTGACCTATAAGCCGTGCCCCGCGATCAAAGGCCAGGTTCTAGCTGATTTTGTTGCCGAAATACCGGCAAATCGCATCCAAGAATGCGAAGAAGAACAAAACCCTACACCACCACCATCCTCCACAGATACCTGGGCACTATTTACCGATGGTGCATCCAATGAGGATGGTGTGGGTGCAGGTCTGTGACTCGTCAGTCCCGATTGTGACAACCCGCATAATTCCATGTATCCGTACAATTTATTAATGATAATTAAAGTACTTGATGACTGTGTGGAATTACCTAACTGCTCTCTGATTACTGTGTTATACTTACATGTGCTTGTTAACATACTAGTAGTGTACAGAAAAGTTACTAAATAGTCCGGTATGTTTTCCTGAGTGTTGAGAATTAAAAATGTTACAAAAATATGTATATAGGACACTTTACGGATTAATTAAGCACTTTAACGGAACAGTATCAAACCGAACAACCGGACATAACCCGAAACAACAAAATAATGCTAGAAACATTGTTTCTATTTTTCTAAGCTAGTTAGGGTCCCCGAACACCCTAACACACTATATATTTAATAGCACACATAAGACACTAACTAAAACACTTTGATTCTAACTAGTTAGTAACTAAACCATTTGAAAACCAACCCCATACCCCCCCCCCTTGGGCGACGGTCACAATGGGTGACCCACCCTTTGATTTCTTTGATTATTATATTAGATTGTGTTGGTTAATTAGAAGCATAGGACACAATGGTTAAAGAATGATGGTTGGTCTATAAAATGGCACAAGGGTCACCACACTTCATTCTCACAACAACATTCAAACACTCCAAACACTCTCCTTTCTCCTCTTGTTCGGCCGACCCCAACCACACCCACCATCACCATCATTCAAGCTTAATCTTCCAATCTAAGGACATCCAAAGGTGTAAGTGATCATACAAGCAAGCTTGGTGTGTTCGGAAGCTCAAGGACCGCTCTCGTTTTCTTTTATCCACCACTTTTACCCTCTTGAACTCCCCTAGCCTTGTGCTAGTGGTAAGCACTTAGATCCTTGCATTTTACATGTTGTTTAAGTGGTTAATGATGATTAAAGATCAAAATGATAAGAACTCTAAAGAACCATAAACAAAGTCTTGAACATAGAGCTAACTTAATGATGGAATATTGTTGAAATGTGATGAAGTGATGTTAATATGAAGTTGTTTTGATTCTTGTTGATTACCTGATGATTTGCTTGTTAATATTGATGTTGGATGTCGTTGTGAGCACTAAACATGTTAACGGAATCAATCGTACACAAGTTAGAAAGCTAAAAGCTGAAAACAGCTTCTGTCCAAGCTTTTACAACCAACTTTAGTTGGCTGTAAACAGGTCAATATTTAACAAAAAACGGATTTTCTTGAGTCTATAACAGGCTATTTCGAAATACGGTTCTAATGGCACTGGAATCATAATTTTTGGACTTCGATTACTATTTTTAAAGGACTATTTTCGGACAGCAGCTCATGCTGCATTTTTACTGCTGAAAAGATGTGTTCTGTTCTTCATCATAACTTAAATTCTGTGTAGAGTTAACTCATGAAATTTGTACTGTAGATGACCACCGATGTATTTGTAATTCTCCCACTGGAATTTCGTAAATCGGACTCTCGATGAATTTTAAATAAATTATTCTATGGACTGCAGTCAGAAAAAGATGAATCTGATTTCAGTCCGGAAAATGAATTTTTATAAAATATTGGTAATGAATTGGATCCCGAGATTTTTACACAATAATAGTTGGATCGTTTAAGATATTCTATAAAAAATGGGAATTTTTGGAATAAGTTAACTATTTTATCAAAATGCCCGAAAACAGCCCAGTTTTGGATATTTAAGTTGAAATAACATACGTAGTAATTTGCGTGTCTAAATGTCGAGTATGTTATCTGAGGATGATCCAACATGTTGTATGTCAATGAAAGTAATATGTGCAATAATCGTATGCTTGTTCTTGAGTAGCTATAGGTGGAATGCTTATACGAGCGTGAACTATTAAAGTGAATGCATGTTATGTAGTAGATACGTGTAGGAACTTTGTGCTCTATTTGAAACCACTAAATGACTAACTGGTAATCATATTAGGACGTGATTGACCGACCTTGACTGTTAGCTATATTTGAGAATCTAACCGAGCAAACCGAGGTGAGTTCACACTTTTCTACAAAGCATGGAAATTCTCGGTGGGAATGGGAATGGGTTCATGAGTAGGGATTCCTCATCCTTGGGACGTGTACAAGAAAGAGAATTCCTCATCCTGTTGGGACGGAATTAGACTTACTGGACTAGAACTCTATCAGCGAAGTCCCTCCCTTTATATCGACTTAATCGCCGAGGCTATGGTGAGCGGGTCATTAGTTAATAGCGCTATTAGGTTTAACAAACCTCACACCGTGCCAGTCGGACGGGCGTGTACTAATGGACTATGGCACGTCGGTGATGATAGACACCGACGCTGGGGCACAATTAATTTTCGTTAGTAGTCGATATGATAAACGAGTCTGGTAGTTTAAATAATGGGGTAGCCCCCACGGCCGGAGTGCCGGGCTGGATAGCCAGGGAAGGTGGACATGGGATGGTTAACTGATAAATGTTTTCGAACTATGGGGTAACCCCCACGGCTGGATAGCTGATGAAGATTAAACTACGTTTTTGGAAACAACTCTAAAATGGATAACCAACCGTGAACTCACTCAACTTTGTTGTTGACTCGTTGTTACATGCTTTGCAGGTCGCTAGATGCTATGGGGCTTGCACAAGGAGGTGGTCGTTGTGGGATGCGAACTGTTATGTCCCGTACTCAATAAATAAACTTAATGAACTTATAAAACTTATGTTTTGGGTCTTTAAACTTATGAACTACGAACTTATGTTTTGGTTTAACGTCTTATGCTTCCGCTGTTTAAATTGAACTTGGTTAACTTCCTTCTTGTCACCAATTGTATTGTGGTTGGTTTTATTTACTTAATTAAGTTGTTCAATATGATTGGTGGCTCGATCCTGGTCATGTCACGCCTCTAAGCGGTAACACTCCGCATGGTGGATTTTGGGGGTGTGACAGATTGGTATCAGAGCCATTGGTTATAGTGAACTTGGTTTTAAAAAGGGAAAAGCTTTTTGATAAAACCAGACTATAACCTGTACAGTGCTCAACGATCCACAACGACGCTTCACTCCACGTGCAAGACTCGACACAATAGGTGGTATGATTTATGTTAAATTGTCGGTTAGATAGTTCACACTGTGCATTAATTAACGTGATAATTCCTATTTGAACCTTGTGTGCTTACTCTCTACTGTCGTCCCACACTTACGCACTCTCGCGACACTTTTCTCACTTACGTTGCTTCATTGTGAAGATCATGAGCGGGCGCGGAGGAGGTATCAACCTCACTCAAGCCCAGTTGACGGCTTTGATCAACGAACGAGTTGCTGAGGCACTCGCAGCTGTCCCTGCAGGAGGTCAACATGCTCAGCCTCCTGTGTGCACGTTCAAAACGTTCATGGATTGTCGACCTAGTACTTTCAGCGGCACAGAAGGAGCTGTAGGTCTTCTTCACTAGTTCGAGAAGCTCGAGTCTGTTTTCGAGATGTGTGAATGGCCTGAAGATCGTAGGGTGAAATATGCTACTGGAACACTCGAAGTTGCCGCATTAACCTGGTGGAAGGCACAGGTTCAACTGCTTGGGTTGGCGGTTGCTAATGCCACCCCATGGAATGACTTCAAGGAACTGATCAAGGAAGAGTACTGCAGTCGTGACGACATCCACAAGCTGGAAGTGGAATTTTTCAATTTGAAGATGACGGGGTCTGAGATCGAGGCATACACGAAGTGGTCAAACGAGCTGGCCATCTTGTGTCCTACAATGGTGGACCCTCCCATCAAACGTATTGAGATATACCTCAAGGGTCTTGTACCAGAGATTCAGAGTCACGTAACCTCAGCTAATCTTGGCACCATTCAGCAAATCATCAAGTTGGCTCATCGTCTCACCGATCAGGCAGTTGAGCAAAACAGGCTGCCCAAGCGTATTAGCGCTGCTACTACTGATGCCCCCAATGATAACAAGCGAAAATGGGATGGAAATTCAGGCAAAGGCTCTACCTCTGTTCACTCTCAGTCTTAGCAACGAAGGACTGAGGACCATAGGAGCCCAGTCAGCAGCCTTCTGGAAATCAAGGGCATGGTGGATACAAGGGGAATCACCCCAAATGTAATCGTTGTAACTTGCACCACAGCGGGCCATGTAGTAAAAGCAACTGTCATCGGTGCAACAAGCCTGGTCACATTGCAAGAGATTGCAGGAATCAGCGTCCAACGAATCAGAACCGGCAGCATCAACAAGCCCCACCAAATCAACGCCAGCAGCAACAACAACAAGGTAACAACAAAGGGTGCTTTCAATGTGGTGCTGAGGGCCATTTCAAGAAGGACTGCCCCCAGCTAAATCAGAACCAGAACAACAACAATCAGGGGAATGGAAACGGCAATGGGGGAAACAACAATGGTAATGGGGCAAGGGGTCGTGCGTTCGTGATTGGTCAGGGTGATGCAAGGAACGATCCCAACGTTGTGATGGGTAAGTTTCTTCTGGATGACTTCTTTGTTACTGTTTTATTTGATTCGGGTGCCGATACTAGTTATGTATCTTTAAAAGTTAGTCAGATGCTTAAGCGTACTCCAACACTCTTGAACACCAAGCACATCGTAGAGTTAGCAAATGGTAAAAGTTTAGAGGCTACACATGTAGTTAAAGGTTGCAAGCTTGTCCTTGCCAATCAGACCTTTTCTATCGACCTCATTCCTATCGTTCTGGGTAGTTTTGACGTTGTTATTGGGATGGATTGGTTATCTCAACACCAAGCGGAGATTATTTGCAAGGAGAAAATCATTCGTATCCCTCGTTCTGGTAAAGAACCCCTCGTGATTCGTGGCGACAAGGGTGGTGCTGTTGTAGGCATCATCTATTTCCTTAAGGCCCAAAAGTGTTTTCGAAAGGGCCACACTGCTATTCTAGCCCTCGTTTCTGATACATCCTCGGAAGAAAGGAAGATAGAAGACATACCTATTGTACGCGACTTTCCTGAGGTATTTCCTGAGGAATTACCTGGTCTTCCGCCTCATCGCCAAGTTGAGTTTCAAATCGAGCTAGCTCCTGGAGCAGCACCAGTAGCTCGAGTACCATATCGTCTAGCTCCATCAGAACTCGAAGAACTGTCTACGCAACTACAAGAACTCCTGGAAAAGGGTTTCATACGTCCTAGCTCTTCACCATGGGGAGCTCCAGTGTTATTCGTAAAGAAGAAGGACGGTACCTTCAGAATGTGTATTGACTACCGCGAACTCAACAAGGTGACCGTGAAGAATCGTTATCCTCTTCCACGCATTGATGACTTGTTCAACCAGTTGAAAGGGTCGAGTTATTATTCTAAGATTGATTTAAGATCAGGATACCATCAGCTGAGAGTCCGAGAGGAGGACGTCTCCAAAACAGCGTTCAGAACTCGTTACGGCCATTACGAGTTTCTGGTTATGCCTTTCGGATTAACGAATGCACCTGCAGTCTTCATGGATCTCATGAACCGAGTGTGCAAGCCTTACCTGGATAAGTTTGTCATAGTGTTGATCGATGACATCCTGATCTATTCTAAGAGTCCGGAGGAACACGAGCAACATCTAAGGCTTATTCTGGAACTTCTTCGAAAAGAGCAGTTGAATGCCAAGTTTTCGAAATGTGACTTCTGGCTTCGCGAAGTCCACTTTCTAGGCCATGTGGTAAACAAGGATAGGATTCATGTGGATCCATCCAAGGTTGACTCGATCAAGAACTTGCCTGCACCCCACATACCAACAGAAATCCGCTAATTTTTGGGCTTGGCAGGGTATTAGAGAAGGTTTATCAAGGATTTCTCCAAGATTGCGCAACCTCTCACCTCACTAACTCAGAAGGGTGTCACCTATCGTTGGGGTGATGCACAGGAATCCGCATTTCAGCACTTAAAAAATAGACTTTGTAGCGCGCCTATCCTCTCATTGCCTGAAGGCACATATGATTTTGTGGTTTACTGCGACGCTTCCATCCAAGGACTTGGTTGCGTGTTGATGCAACGTGACAAGGTCATTGCCTACGCATTGTGCCAACTTAAAGTTCACGAAAGGAACTACACTACGCATGACTTGGAATTGGGAGCAGTTGTTTCGCGCTTAAGATATGGAGACATTACCTGTACGGTACCAAGTGCACCATTTACACCGATCACAGGAGTCTCGAGCATATCTTCAAGCAAAAGGAATTGAACATGCGACAACGCCGATGGGTCGAACTCTTGAATGATTACGAATGCGCGATCAAGTATCATCCGGGCAAGGCCAATGTTGTGGACGACGCCCTCAGTCGAAAGGATACTATACCTAAGCGTGTACGTGTGTTACAGCTTACCATCCAATCTAACCTTCCCACTCAGATTCGCGATGCTCAAGTTGAAGCATTGAAAGCAGAGAACATCAGGGCTGAGTCCTTACAACGATCGAGGCAGCGGCTAGAACGAAAGGAAACCGGCGCCTACTATGTTAACGGACGCATCTGGGTTCCACTTTATGGAGACTTACGCGAGCTTGTGATGGATGAAGCACATAAGTCTCGTTATTCAGTACATCCTGGTTCGGATAAGATGTACCACGATCTCAAGACTACATACTGGTGGCCTGGTATGAAAGCCAGCATAGCAACCTACGTCAGTAAATGCTTGACTTGTGCTAGGGTCAAGGTCGAATACTAGAAACCATCAGGCCCACTTCAATAACCAGAGATACCTAAATGGAAAAGGGAGCAAATTTCCATGGATTTCGTTACTGGCCTACCGAGATCACAACGCGGAAACGATACCATTTAGGTGATCGTGGATCGACTGACCAAGTCTGCACATTTTCTGGCTATCAAGGAAACGGATAAGTTTTCTACTCTAGCAGACATTTACCTAAAGGAAGTAGTATCAAGGCACGGAGTGCCAACCTCCATCATTTCTGATCGTGACGCGCATTTTACTTCTGAACTGTGGCAAGCCATGCACAAGTCTATTGGCTCACGTTTAGATATGAGCACCGCTTGTCACCCACAGGCGGATGGGCAATCTGAACGCACCATCCAGACCCTTAAAGACATGCTTAGGGCATGTGTAATCGATTTTGGTAATGGCTGGGAAAAGCACCTTCCGTTAGTGGAGTTTTCGTATAACAACAGCTACCACACCAGCATCCAGGCCGCTCCGTTTGAGGCATTGTACGGACGGAAATGCCGATCACCTCTCTGTTGGGCAGAAGTTGGTGACAGTCAAATCACTGGCCCAGAACTTGTAGTAGATACAACCGAGAAGATTGCTCAGATACGACAAGGAATGGCGGCAGCTCGTGACCGTCAGAAAAGCTATGCTGATAAGTGAAGAAAGCCACTCGAGTTCCAGGTTGGGGATCGAGTGCTACTTAAAGTCTCACCTTGGAAAGGTGTAGTTCGTTTTGGCAAACGAGGCAAACTCAATCCGCGTTATGTCGGACCATTCAAAATCATTGAGAAAATTGGCGAAGTCGCTTACAGGTTGAATCTACCTGAAGAACTCAGCGGAGTTCACAACGTATTTCATGTGTCGAATCTGAAGAAGTGTCTGTCAGATGAGACCCTCATAGTTCCCCTCAAGGAGCTCACAATCGACGACCAGCTGCGATTCGTTGAGGAACCAGTAGAGATTACTGATCGAGATGTTAAGATTCTCAAGCGTACCAGAATACCTCTCGTCCGAGTCCGTTGGAATTCCCGTCGTGGCCAAGAGTATACCTGGGAACGAGAAGACCAAATGAAACTCAAGTAAACCACTACTGAGGCTGAAGCTACTTCAGAATTTCGGGACGAAATTCCAAACCAATGGGGGGATGATGTGACACCCCAGGAAAACAAGGAAACCAACGCAACATAACTAGCTTCCTCAGTAACCACGAGCTTAATTTCGGGACGAAATTTTTTTAACAGGGGGAGAATGTGACAACCCGCAGAATTCCATGTATCCGTACAATTTATTAATGATAATTAAAGTGCTTGATGACTGTGTGGAATTACCTAACTGCTCTCTGATTACTGTGTTATACTTACATGTGCTTGTTAACATACTAGTAGTGTACAGAAAAGTTACTAAATAGTCCGGTATGTTTTCCTGAGTGTTGAGAATTAAAAATGTTACAAAAATATGTATATAGGACACTTTACGGATTAATTAAGCACTTTAACGGAACAGTATCAAACCGAACAACCGGACATAACCCGAAACACCAAAATAATGCTAGAAGCATTGTTTCTATTTTTCTAAGCTAGTTAGGGTCCCCGAACACCCTAACACACTATATATTTAATAGCACACATAAGACACTAACTAAAACACTTTGATTCTAACTAGTTAGTAACTAAACCATTTGAAAACCAACCCCATACCCCCCCCCCTTGGGTGACGATCACAATGGGTGACCCACCCTTTGATTTCTTTGATTATTATATTAGATTGTGTTGGTTAATTAGAAGCATAGGACACAGTGGTTAAAGAATGATGGTTGGTCTATAAAATGGCACAAGGATCACCACACTTCATTCTCACAACAACATTCAAACACTCCAAACACTCTCCTTTCTCCTCTTGTTCGGCCGACCCCAACCACACCCACCATCACCATCATTCAAGCTTAATCTTCCAATCTAAGGACATCCAAAGGTGTAAGTGATCATACAAGCAAGCTTGGTGTGTTCGGAAGCTCAAGGACCGCTCTCGTTTTCTTTTATCCACCACTTTTACCCTCTTGAACTCCCGTAGCCTTGTGCTAGTGGTAAGCACTTAGATCCTTGCATTTTACTTGTTGTTTAAGTGGTTAATGATGATTAAAGATCAAAATGATAAGAACTCTAAAGAACCATAAACAAAGTCTTGAACATAGAGCTAACTTAATGATGGAATATTGTTGAAATGTGATGAAGTGATGTTAATATGAAGTTATTTTGATTCTTGTTGATTACCTGATGATTTTCTTGTTAATATTGATGTTGGATGTCGTTGTGATCACTAAACATGTTAACGGAATCAATCGAACACAAGTTAGAAAGCTAAAAGCTGAAAACAGCTTCTGTCCAAGCTTTTACAGCCAACTTCAGTTGGCTGTAAACAGGTCCATATTTAACGATAAACGGATTTTCTTGAGTCTATAACAGGCTATTTCGAAATACGGTTCTAATAGCACTGGAATCATAATTTTTGGACTTCAATTACTGTTTTTAAAGGTCTGTTTTCGGACAGCAGCTCAAGCTGCATTTTTACTGCTGAAAAGATGTGTTCTGTTCTTCGTAATAACTTGAATTATGTGTAGAGATAGCTCATGAAATTTGTACTGTAGATGACTACCGATGTATTTGTAATTCTCCCACTGGAATTTCGTAAATCGGACTCTCGATGAATTTTAAATAAATTATTCCGTGGACTGCAGTCAGAAAAAGATGAATCTTATTTCAGCCTGGAAAATGAATTTTTATAAAATATTGGTAATGAATTGGATCCCGATATTTTTACACAATAATATTTGGATCGTTTAAGATATTCTGTAAAAAATTGGGAATTTTTGGAATAAGTTAACTATTTTATTAAAATGTCCGAAAACAACCCAGTTTTGGATATTTAAGTTGAAATGACATAAGTAGTAATTTGCGTGTCTAAATGTCGAGTATGTTATCTGAGGACGATCCAACATGTTGTATGTCAATGAAAGTAATACGTGCAATAATCGTATGCATGTTCTTGAGTAGCTATAGGTGGAATGCTTATACGAGCGTGAACTATTAAAGTGAATGCATGGTATGTAGTAGATACGTGTAGGAACTTTGTGCTCTATTTGAAACCACTAAATGATTAACTGGTAATCATATTAGGACGTGATTGACCGACCTTGACTGTTAGCTATATTTGAGAATCTAACCGAGCAAACCGAGGTGAGTTCACACTTTTCTACAAAGCATGGAAATTCCCGGTGGGAATGGGAATGGGTTCAGGAGTAGGGATTCCTCGTCCTTGGGACGTGTACAGGAAAGAGAATTCCTCGTCCTGTTGGGACGGAATTAGACTTACTGGACTAGAACTCTATCAGCGAAGTCCCTCCCTTTATATCGACTTAATCACCGAGGCTATGGCGAGCGGGTTATTAGTTAATAGCGCTATTAGGTTTAACAAACCTCACACCGTGCCAGTCGGACGGCCGTGTACTAATGGACTATGGCACGTCGGTGATGATAGACACCGATGCAAGGGCACAATTAATTTTCGTTAGTAGTCGATATGATAAACGAGTCTGGTAGTTTAAATAATGGGGTAACCCCCACGGCCGGAGTGCCGGGCTGGATAGCCAGGGAAGGTGGACATGGGATGGTTAACTGATAAATGTTTTCGAACTATGGGGTACCCCCACGGCTGGATAGCTGATGAAGATTAAACTACGTTTTTGGAAACAACTCTAAAATGGATAACCAACCGTGAAATCACTCAACTTTGTTGTTGACTTGTTGTTACATGCTTTGCAGGTCGCTAGATGCTATGGGGCTTGCACAAGGAGTTGGTCGTTGTGGGATGCGAATTGTTATGTCCCGTACTCAATAAATAAACTTAATGAACTTATGAAACTTATGTTTTGGGTCTTTAAACTTAAGAACTACGAACTTATGTTTTGGTTTAACGTCTTATGCTTCCGCTGTTTAAATTGAACTTGGTTAACTTCCTTCTGGCCACCAATTGTATTGTGGTTGGTTTTATTTACTTAATTAAGTTGTTCAATATGATTGGTGGCTCGATCCTGGTCATGTCACACCTCCAAGCGGTAACACTCTGCATGGTGGATTTTGGGGATGTGACACCGATGACCAAGAGCTCACCTACGCAATCTGCCTCGATTTCAAAAGCACAAATAACAAGGCATAATAGGAAGCTCTGCTAGCAGGGCTACGTCTGGCAGTCAAACTCAGCATCCAACACTTGGAGGCACACGTCGACTCACTATTAGTTGCAGGACAGGTGTACTGCGACTATGCCGCAAAAGGCGACATCATGATCCTCTATCTCGAATAAGCCCTGGAACTGAAATCAAAGTTCACTTCCTTCAATATCCGCCATATCAACAGAAGTGTAAACAAACCTGCAGATGCACTTTCGAAACTCGCATCCACTAGCTTCCAACACCTGGCAAAGGAGATACGCATCGAGGTTCTGCAAAATCCCTCAGTACCCCTCTGCCAGGTCAACGTCATCCAGTACGGAACAATATCCTGGATGACACCAATCATTGCATACTTGCAATCAGGTATTACTCCCGAAAGTAAAGCAGAGGCACGCAAGTTACATCACAAAGCGTGCCATTATCAGATGGGAGACGGTATTTTATACCGTAAGTCATACATGGGACCACTCCTACGATGCGTCGACCCCCAAGATGCCACATACCTAATCAGAGAGATACACGATGGAATATGTGGCATACACGCAGGCCCACGCATGGTGGTGGCCAAAATCATGAATGCGGGGTACTACTGGCCCGGTATGCACCTGGACATGGTCAAAGTCTTGCGCAAGTGTTTTAATTGCCAGCGGCATGCTCCCAAACCCTTGCGCCCCAAGAACAACCTGATCCCGGTCACCACCGCATGGCCATTTCAAAAATGGGCAATCGATATGGTGGGACCATTTCCAGACGCACCAGGTGCGGTGAAGTTTATCATAGTAGTTGTCGACTATTTCACGAAGTGGGTAGAGGCAAAACCGCTCGCCTCCACCACCGCTATGGTAACAAGGAAATTCATTTGGGAACATATCATCTGTCGTTTCGGCCTACCGATGTGCATCGTTACCGACAACGGCACCAACTTCGCCGCCGATGACTTCCAAAAATGGCTAGAAGAGTTAAACATTGAACACATATTCTCATCAGTGGCTCATCCGCAAGGAAATGGCCAAGTCGAGAGTATCAATAAAAGTTTAGTCGAAGGCATAAAGGCACGTTTGGGAACAGCCAGACGCGGCTGGGTCGATGAACTCCCTAGTATTTTATGGGCTCACAGGACTAGCCCAAAGACAAGTAACGGTGAGAGACCCTTCAGCCTGCTCTACGGCTCAGAAGCGGTGATCCCCGCTGAAGTTGGTCTCCCCTCACCGCGAATGTTGGCTATCAACAAGATAGAAAACGGCGATGAACGCAGGTTTGACTTGGATCTCCTAGAAGAAAGGCGTGAAAACGCTGCCATCAACGAGGCCAAGTACAAGACCAAGCTTGAAAAGTACTACAATTCACCCGTTCGCGTTTGTACCTTCAACCCGGGAGACTACGTCCTGCGCGATAACGAAGCGTCTAATGCGGAACGCCCAGGGAAACTTGCCCCCAAGTGGGAAGGACCCTACCTCATCCAAGAGGTCCTGGGAAAAGGTGCATATAAATTACAAACATTAGACGGTGAACCTATCGCACGCACATGGAATGCACAGCAGCTTCGACGCTATTACATCTAAGCCATGTTTTTCCAGTTCCATGTAACCTATCGGGCCGCAGGCCATTTCCAAATAAATAAATGAACAATTCAATGCAATATCGGTTATTATTTCTATTACAAATGCGTTCTCCACTCTGCGGTATTTGCAAAAACAGATTCGCAAAATCTTCATTCGCGATACCCATACAAAGTGGTGACCACACGCAAGAATTGTAATAGGCCAGCAAAAGCGAAATATCAATGTCTATCCGGCTGGATACGCACATACGGGTATTACAAAAGCTTTACAATCCCTACCGCCTTACGGGGATCCTAATGGAAATTGACTAATACTCAACCGCGCTTTATAACCAACAGAGTCATTCATATACTTGCGTATCATCTAGATATGCAAATGACAAATTTAGAGATAATGTTACGACTGGCCTTAAACATTGGCCTTCCTTAACATTAACTCACCAATCTTCAAACGCAAGAACCAAAACACTTGTGCAAATTGAATAAAAAGGGTAACCTTATATTCCAAAACAAAAACTTTCTACACCTACGCGGTGCATAAGGAATTTACATAGTTTTTCTAACTATTTACAATGAAGAGGAAATAAAAAAGGGCACGCAGACCAGCCTAATCTTCCTTTGTACCACTGGTACCCGCATCACCCTTGCCACTTCCAGCAGTTTCTTCCTCTTCTTCCTCTTCTGGATCACCATACAACAACCGCAAACGGTCCACGTAATCTTCCGCTTCCAAGCATTTATCAATGTCATCAATAGCGGAAATGGACAGGTTATTGTACGCCTCGATGGCTGCAGCAAGCCGCGCTTCGGTATCTACGCCTTGGAACCCAGATTGTTCATCAGTAAATTTGCTTTGATACAACGGGTTCATATGGCTAATACACCGAGCGTAACCAGCCTTGAAACCTGCCTCCCGCGCGCGCTCCCTAAGCTCATTTACAGCAGCTGTGTTCTCAGGCGCGTCAAGAACGCTTCCAATAATCTGCAAACACAAAAGGAGAAAAGGTGAACAAACGCAAAACATAAAGGCAACAAAGGCATTAGTTACTTACATGCCCGATACCATGATCACGCATCCACTCACAGTCTGCCTTAAGCTGCGTGGGCAGTGACCTCCTCAATAATGGTCACCCGGTTCTACACTTCAGCCTTTCAACAACAACGAAAACACAAGTATACAAAGATAGTCAGTTATACTTGTGAAACAAGAATACAAATTGAAGAGTAAACGCAACTCATACCTTGAGATCCTCAGCAACTTTGTTCAAACGGTTGCGGTCAGCATTTGCCTCTTCAAGAGCCTTGGCAGCGCGACCCTCCGCCTCTTTTGCCTCACTAGCAGCCGCCTCAGCTGCGGCCTTCTCCTTCGTCAAAGCAGCATTCGCTGCTTTGAGATTAGTAACCTCCTGGCGAACACGGTAAAGTTTTTCATTTTCTCGAGCGCACGCTTCTCTCCAACTTTTGCGCTCGTCAGAAAGTAACTTAGCAAGGGTACGAACCTGTTTAAGGCCAGCTGTTGCAGCCCAAGCCTCAGTCTGCTTATGCCTCTCAAAAGTAGCTTTTTCTCTTTCAAGCTGCTCCGCACCTTCCCGAGCAGCTTTAACCATCGCCTCGGCCTCAACCCGCAAGCGAGCAGTCTCCTCCTCCTTGCGGCTCAGAATCTTGTAGTCTTCCATAATGGCATTCGCCATTATGGAACTTCCAACCAGCATGGAAGAGAGTTGATTGATCCGATTCTCATGAGGCAAACCACAGGCCCGAATAAGAGAGTTGATTGATCCAACCAGCATGGAAGAGAGTTGATTGATCTGATTCTCAAGGGGGACGATGGTAGTCCACACACTGGTTTTCCGTATAAGTACGGTAGTAAAACTCCAATTCAGACTCACCAGGCTGAATGGATGGTTCCTCAAAACCCGCACCCCCAGCGGCAGAACCAGAAGCCTTATCAGCAGCAGGAGACTTATGTTTTTCAACATCAGCAGGCTTCAAATTACCCCCCTCAACATTAGTATCATGCGGGGAGATCAGGTTGTTAGAAGAATCCAATGTATCAAAAATCTGATCCGCGGTTTTCTTCCCGATATCCTTCGCTTGCACAGAGGGCTCGACAACCACTTCGACTGAAGGGCTTCTTGTAAACTCCTTATTAACATCCGCAGCCGCGTCACACGGGGGAGAAATAGGTGTGTCAAACAAGGAAAAACTTCACTATTACAGTTCTACAACAAAAGCAAACACAACTATAAGTCGCAAACTTGTAATGACAAAAACTTGTGATTATCTAGTAGACTTACCAGTCACAACCACAGGCGTATGCTGCGTAAAAGCAGCTGTCCGAGTCATTCTCAACCTCGGACGTTTCTGCTCACCAGCATCAGCGGCTTTATCCTCTACCTTCCTCTTTTTCTTCTCATCCGCGGGTTTTGAACCCCCAGCGGATCCACCTGCAGCCGCACCACCACCTGGAACACCCAAACCCTCAAGGGTGTCAGATACTACCACGTAATCGGTGTGTCTGCGGAAACTAGTACGAGAGATACCTGCCACCTGCGGCACCAACGGAGGAATAACAGCAGGCTCATGCTTTTTCTTCTGGCGGAACCGCACGCCTTTCTCCAACTGCCTCTTGGGGACACCTTTCGCTTCAATATCCCCCAGAGCACCAAGATCACATGCGTTTAAAATCATCAAAAAAGCAAATCAGCTGGGCCATCTTCTTTACAAACCAAGTTGAGGGAAAAGATTCATTATACCTTTGCCTTGCGGCAACTCAGCCGTCAGTGCATCCCCTGCAGGCACCCGGAAGTTGTTGCGAATGGTGAGGTTAAAACCTTCCTCATTCTCCGCACACGCAACCACCTCAACCTTGCCCTCGAAATCCAGAGCAAAAATCCTCCAAAGGGCAGCATCCTCTGATAATGCACTTACAAATCAATAACGCAGATAAGGCAATAAGGAAACTGCAAAAGAAGAAAAGTACTTACCACCACTTTTCTCCCGCACAACGGGCCTTGACTTCCTCTTCATCCTGGTCAGCATCATCCGCAGCACCCACAACTGCGAGTTGTTCAGTTTCTTAAACTCAATTGTCCGCAACCTTGAAAACCAGTCCACTGTATTAGCCCGAGGGACAGCAATAGTCTCCGCTATGATTATTTCGGTCACATTCTGAAACGTCATTTTGGCAACAACGGCAGCGGCCTTAACGTAAAAGAACTTCGTCTTCCACTTCGTAATGCCCTTCAGAGGGGTCATCAACTTAGGGCTACCATAACGCTGCCCAAAAGAAAAAAAAACGGTATGCACCGTCAACTGATAGAAACGCCGGAAATCTGCGACCGTAGGCTCCAAATCAAGAGCACGAAAAGTATACTCAAAATTTCGAACCCGAATCATCCCAAAGGGGCTAAGTTGAGAAATGTG
Source organism: Helianthus tuberosus (assembly GCA_030545235.1). Lineage (NCBI taxonomy): Eukaryota > Viridiplantae > Streptophyta > Magnoliopsida > Asterales > Asteraceae > Helianthus > Helianthus tuberosus. The sequence continues at coordinate 41,086,775 of CM060384.1, read as the reverse complement.
GATTTTATACCACTCCAAAATCTCAGCAACAAAGACCGTCAACGGCAGTCGGAGATTGCCATCACCGAAGAAATCAGCCCACATGGTAATATAACCGGCCGGAGTGTCGGCACCAGTATCACCCTCTTGTGGGTATACAGCCCCATATTCTTGGGGCATTTGAACGTCGGTCATCAGATTATTAAACTGAGCCTTCGTCCACTTCAACAACGGTAAACCTCCACCGGGGGCACCACCACCTTCCTCCTCCTCAGCCGCCACCGCCGACTGAGGGTCAGGGTTTTCACCCTCACCAATATGGGGATTGGATGGTTCAGCCATCAGAATGTAGAAGAAGGAAACGAAAGATGAAATCCAGAAATTTCAGAAAAACCTCATAGAAAAAGCAAAGGATTGATCGGAGAAGATGAAGAATTTCTAACTTCTCTCACCATAAATTTTTTTGAAATATCAAACGAGTAAAAGGAAACCACAAAGGGTTCCCCCTTTTATACTCATCGCAATAAATGCGGGTCAGAAACCGAAACGTCGTGCGCTAAGGCAACGAACCATACGATGACACGTATACAAGCGGCAGTTCTCCTGACGGTTACCACTCGCGAGTAGCTGTCCACGCGCCTGACAAAAGAGACTTTTTGGTGATCCTACTACAGTATAGTGAGTACCTCAGGCAGTGCAAACGTCCTGTCGTTTCAGCACATGCCAGCAAAATCACACCAACTTCTACCAACTCACACGTGCGTCCTGCCACGTATGCAACGACGATATCCAAATTTAAGCGGCATGCGGTTTCCTGGTATACCGCACCATAACCCATACCGCATGTCGTTTTTTACATACCCCTCAAAAAAGGAAAAAATATATATCTCTACATTATGTAAGGGGTATAACCAATACCCTAATATACCCACGAGCACACGTGGAGTATGGGGAAATGACACACACGAGCCCGTACAGGTGTGTTAGATACTCAGAACCAGCATTGTTCTTTGGACTGTGAAAACCGCTTCTCAGGATGCGGTAAACCGCATTCCATGAAAGCTTCTTCAAGCTTCAAATCCCTCGTGTCCGGTTCACAACCACAGAGGGGACGCAAACAGCTTCTCCTTAGGAAAAAGGACAAGTATGCTGAGCAACCGCACATCAGCAACCCTGACTCCTGATCCTTCAAGAGCCACAACCAAGCTCCAAGCTCTTTTACAGCGAGTCCTTTGCTGCAAACCGCAAACACTCACGAGTAGCTGCGGCGAAACATAAGTACACGAACGGTAGCTACGGAAGAGCCATGACTAAGACGTCACACGGTTGAAGCAAAACTACTTCCAGGAAAACTACTTTCCACCTAAGCGTGAAGGAAAGTAGCTAAGGAACGAATGCGGACGAGTTTCACCCAGATTCCCAAGTATCTAAGGTGATCTCCTTGAGCAACAAGCCAAGCAACAGTGGTAACAAGTCTGCTTATGACTTTGTTTGCCCACCTATGGACCGCATAAAATAAACAATGGTGGGCACTACCATGCCTATGACCATGTTTATTTGCCCATAGTACAGATTCACATTGTTCGACCAAACACGACCAACAATGACGCAAGTACCCCATCTTGTTCGACCAAACATGGCCAACGATATGCGGCAACGAGGTAACCGCAAAGGACGTGCGGTTACTTGAGAGCTAAACTGGAGAACGCGAACACCCCACAAAGCAGGGATCATCGCTGCATGTCCAGTTGATAAACATAGAGCTTGAGCAAAGCACTTATAGCATTGCATCAGTTGACACAGAGGTTACAACTAGAGTTGCGATCACGGACATCTTCAGTCACCGTCTCAAAGGTTGGTTCGAAACACCAACAGGTGGCTGATGACATCAGGGAAAGGTAGACCATATTATCGAATCAAATCAGGCTGAGAATTTTGCATCAAGCGGACCTTGCTCACCAGTACGGAAGAGACGTCACACGACTCTACCGGACCCCCAGCTTGATTTACTTGAATCAGGAGCCATTCGCATGGCCTAAATTCTTCTACAACCCATATTCTACCTTCTAGACACCATAGTCAAGTATTCCTCCCACATGCAACTTGCATAAGGAAGCAACACTAGACTGGGGGGACTTGAAGGGGTATGGTCCCAGATCTCGCGTCAGCACGACCGCGAGTGACCATTACCCTTATCAAAAACCCCCACCAGCAAGAACTAGGGGTGTTCAGAATTCGTTTCGATTCGAAAAATTCGAAATTCGATTCGAATTCGATTCGATTATCAAGAATTCGTTTCGAGTCGCAAGAATTCGAATTCGAATTCGATTCGATTCGAGTCAAGTTAATCGAATACGAATCGAATACGAATTTACAATTTTAAATTCGATTCGAAATTCGAATAAGAATTATACATGTATTTTTATTTTTATATATATAATATATATAATTTAAAATTTAATACATATATAAATTAATTGGGCTATATAAAATTACCCATTTAAGTTATTACTAAGCCCATTACATATGATATGGGCATATGGCCCATGACATGATGAACCATCAACCAAATACCATATCTATTATTCGAATACGAAGCGAATACGAATTGAAGCGAATTTATTCGAATTCGATTCGAATTCGAATTTTTATTCGAATACGAAGCGAATACGAATTGAAGTTTTTATTCGAATTCGAATTCGAATCGAATAGTATGTGTCTTATTCGAATTCGAATCGAATTCGAATTCAAGAGAAAAAAAAAATTATTCGATTAATTCGATTCGAATAATTCGAAAATTCGATATTCGATTCGATGAACACCCCTAGCAAGAACTTATCTGTGTCCATGCGGGCACGCGCGAACACAGCGGTCGAATCCAATCAGTCAAGAGATGGGAATACATACCTTATGTATGAAAATGGGTGTATACATAGCGATGCGGCCTGGCACCGCATCCTATGAACATTTCCATCATGACAAGGGATCTGGACAACAGTCACCAAGCGGCGATGCGGCACGGCACCGCATCCCGTATACGTCTTGGCCAGAACAAGAACGCGGGAACAACATCAGTTACCGCGAGCAGCGATGCGGCCCGGCACCTCATCCTGCCTACAAGGCAAGTGGGACTGACACCACAGTGCAAGTGGCAGCCCACATGTAAGCAACAGACTGACACCACAGCAGGACGTGGCATCACCACCGTAACCGACAGGCCTGACACACCTGCAGGAGGCTGTGCGATGTCAGACTAGCCACTCAACTACCCTCCTTCACTCCTCGGCTATAAATACCCATCCCAAACCAGGTTTGAGGTATCTCTTCACAACTCTCTCACTACTACTACTATCACACTTTGCTTCCCAAGCAAATTACTGATTCTCACGCCGGAGAGTGGTAACAAGGAGCACCACCCACCCCATCCTCCTTGTTACGAGTCACGGCTTATTTCCTTGTGCAGGAAATCAACCAGCGGACGATCCAGCCAGCGATCCTCGGAAAGAAGGGGTTAACCCTACTTGACGAGACCAGTGAGTTAACCCTCTCGGTTAACCATTGTTTCATCAGGTACTGCGGTGGTAGAGTAATGGTTAGAATGGTGGTGCGACGGTTGGGAGGGGTGGGTGCAACTGCACAAGAGGGAAATGGGAAAGGGCCGGGAGAGAGGGAAATTAAAATGAGTGTGTGGTCAAAATGTTTTAACTCAAACCTTTCGATGACATCGTGGAAAATAGTTTCACTATTTTGGGTAATTAAGAAAAAAATGAAGTATATTCCAAATACATTATAATATATATAATATTTGTAGTAAGTCATACGAGTGTTAATGGCAAGTGTATGATGAACGTTGATGGGTTTTTCTTGTGTTAGTGAGTTGGTTTAGGTTACACAAAGTCACATTTGGTTATACGAAGTCATTATGTTTTTAATGACATGTATGTATAAATGATTAGTACGTTGATGAGCCTTATCATATGTTATTGAGTTGTTATTTGTTACATAAAGTCAAATTAGGTCATAAAATGTTAATTTAGTGTTCATGACATGTGTATGACGATTAATACATTCATAGGTCTTGTTATGTGTTACTAAGTTGGTTTAGGTTATGCAAAGTCACCATAGATCATTAAAGGTCATTTTAGGGTTAATTTAAATTTCCGTATCCTATAAATGTATTCTACTTACGTTACTATGTGTATTAAATTGCATATCCAGATCTTATAGATTGTGTCTTACCACATGCATCTCAGTTTCCATATCCTGACGTTGTGAGTATATGCGCGTCATTGGTTTCCATATACACCATAATGCAATCTTGAAATTGTGAAAACTCTATGACATATGTGGTATATTCCTATCTTTTGGTGGCCTCTTTAACAACTTTGTGGCCTTGTTAACAGTCCAAAATGTCAAAAAGCATGTGACTTTCGAAACCATCACACATGTAGAAACCCATCCCACAAAGCATATGCACACATGTAAAAGTTTGGAGAAGCATACATGAACCCATACAAAACCATTTTGGGTATTTATAGACCACCAATTCCAACAAACTATTTACCACCAAAGTAACTAAAAAGTTTGTATAATACACATTACAAGTGAAAACCAGATGGTTTGTTGGGATGAAGAAATCAAGAGAATATATAGGTGTCTAATGAAGCATTCATTTATCGTGTATACCTATTTTTCCAATGGAACGAAAGCACGAGCTTTTTGCAACATTAGTACTAAAAAGGGTGCTTTTACGCCGTATTTGATATAATTTATATGTTGTATTTTAATCACATCACCTGCAAAAAGTCAGAAGCCGACAAAAGAGCTACGCTGACAAGCGTCGCAAACCTTTAGAATTCAACGTTGGTGACTTTGTACTTCTCAAGGTATCCTCTTGGAAGGGTGTAGTTTGATTTGGTAAGAAAATGGAAACTCGCTCCTTGCTACGTAGGTTCTTTCAAGATTCTCGAAAGGATTGGCAAGGTAGCGTATCGACTGGACCTACCTCAAGAGCTCAACAATGTTCATCCCACCTTTCACGTCTCCAACTTAAAGAAATGTCTAACTGAAGAAGGACTTCAAGTTCCACTCGAAGATCTTCAAATTAATAAGACTTTGCACTTCATGGAGAAACCTGTCGAGATCAATGATCGAGGTGTCAAGCAATTAAGGTGCAGTCGAATTCCTATCGTTAAGGTTCAATGGGAAGGAAAACGTGGCGTTGAGTTTACTTGGGAACTCGAAAGTGAAATGAAGACTAAGTATCTGCATCTGTTTGTTTCATCTTCCTAAATTTCGGGACAAAATTTCCTAAAAGATGGGAGACTGTAACGCCTAGCTTTTTGTAACTTTCTGTATTTAAGAATTTTTTTCATGTATTTCTATTTCTGGAAACTCGTTTCTCTTGTAATCGTATTTCGTTTCGAATCATTGTAAACCGAGACTTTGATCATAATGAAATTGGTTATTTCCTAAGAATTATGCGTTGTTTATTTATACATGTTTATACATTTAATCCATATAAACATTTGATGCATATTCACGATTCTCGTAAACACGTGTGTTACTTGCAAACAACTAACGTAAGTACGTGACTGTAGATGTTTTATGCGTGCGAATACTTGGTTATTCATTTACAAGACTTAATCTATGCTTTGATACTTAATTGATACTTAAATATATGTTATTTATGCATTAAATACCTCATTATATGCCATTTATGAAACATTAGGGACTTAAGTTGTCAAAATGTGAAACTTGTGTGGATGGAACCACTCCGCGACTCATGGCAGCCCCCCTTGATCACTGTGTGACGCGCGGCAATTGGTGATCCGCAGCCAGCTCAAAGCTGGTTCCGCATTGGTCCAATTTTGATCTCCAACTTCCACCTACTTTCATTTAATTCACTTCTAACACTTAACCCTAATCCCCCACTATATATACACTCATCCTAACTCTCATTTTCACTTTCCAAACCTCTCAAACACTCTCAAATCCTCTCTAAATTCCTCCAAATTATCTGATTTTAGGCAGAAAATTTAAAGGTTCTAAAAGTGAGTTCTAGCTCACTTCCTTCTTCAATGTTACTTGTTTCTTCTTCTATTTCACTTGGATAACCTCTAGGTAGGTTTTCACAAGTTTGTCTTAGCAAATTAAGGTGAAACCTCACCATATTTAAGGTCCAAAGTGAGTTGTATTTTCTGTTTTGTGCAATGTTCTTGTAACTTCATTTTCCTTGCTAGAACTTGGTGGAATCTTGTACCCACCAAGCTCACAACTTAGTCTATAGTTGTGGGTTTGTGTTGAGGTGATTTCCATCAAGTTTTGAGTTCAAAACTCTTTACTTTTCAGACATACATATCATAATCCAAGTGTTGAAAACAAGCATGATTCATCATCTTCCATATGATGAAGTTGTGACTTGTGAAGTGTGAACCGTGGGAGCTTGGGCTTTTCAATCTAGTTCCACTACCTCACTTGTGAACCTTGTGTATGAACACTCAAGTGACTTCCTAGTATCAAAGTAACATAACCCTGCCTAGCCTCCGACACTTAGTCAACTCTTTCCATGTCGTGGTGGTTCACCCGGGTTAGGATTTACTTGGTCACTTGAGCATACATTAGTTAGTTTTATTTCTTGTTATTCATGACCCTCCGAATCATCCTCGTGATGATTTGTGTAGTGGTGAATCATACAAAGAGGTTAATCCTCCATGCTTGACTTATATGGCAATCTATGATGAACTTAGTTTTAGGTTAATATTATAACTATGTAAATATATGTATCTATGTAAATATGGCTGAAATTGTGATGATAATCGGGCCATTATTACTCGTCATAAACTTAGGCTATCATATCTACGAATTTGAGACTCTCGTTATTGATTCTAATGGGCAAATTGGGACCCATGAAATCACACATAACTTAGTGTCAAAAACGAGTACTTAGACTAGATGATACTTGCATACATATATACTTTTTGTACTTTAAATTCCATTACTTACACGCCTCTGTTTTCCCCATGTAGGGTGACTTTGGTGTTCCATCTTCCACCTTACAAACTCTTCACGGGATTACAAAGGAAAGCTTTGAAAAACCATGAGTACACTCGAACACCCCTTTTACGTTTTACACTTTTTGGGTGCAATATGTTTAGCTTATTAAAATAACAAACACTTATACTTTATTTAAATGCACAAACAATCCAATACATGCATGCATAAGTTATACTTGATTCGTTAATCTAAGTTTGTTCGTTTTATGACTAAACTTGTCATTAACTTCATACGAGCCTACCCTTAACATGTATAGCGCTATAGGAGTAACGCACCGCCCGTGAACGTGAGGTCATGTTAAGTCTTTAAACCTTGAGTTAAACCTTGGGTTGACTTAATTATTCACATGCTAGATTTACGTTAATCTTGATAACATAGTTTGCCATGTGGATTCGTTTAAACATTTTTATCTTATGCTATGTATTTAAACTTGTGTACTCGCTAAAGCTTTTTGTGTTGAACTATACTTTTTTAACATGTTGCAGGTTGACGATGATGATCATGATGAAATCTAGTAGGGACGACTTAGAAACACACATTGAAATACTAGATTTGATTACTTTATTTTGTTGAACTTGTCGTATTTGTCTTTTCAATGTTGTAACATGAAAAGACGCATTGAATTTCCTATGTTGTATTTGACAATTATTGTTATGAAATGAAATTGGTTGTGAATTAATTATTGTCGCAAATAGTGTTATGATGCAATGAGCAATCTATTTCGTCTCACTTCGATGTTTCCGCCATCGGTTGGGGTGTGACAGATTGGTATCAGAGCCATAACTATAGTGAATTAGGTAGAATTGCAATGTTCGACCTAGTCTATAGTAGGTACCATACTTTGACCATTCTTGATACATGCTTAAAATGTTACTTCTTCCTATTTGCTTCTTCCTATTTCTTTTGTCTTAATACTTACAATATGTCTTTCCTAAGACATTTACACAACTTACAAGTTGAAGACTTGAAGACACTCGTATTATACAAACGAGACGAATTCACCAAAATAGGCGTGAAACCGACAATTTGCTGAACGACTCTCAATCCGCTTATTCTATTTTGCACGAAATTACACCATCAAGTTAGGAGTGAAATCCACATCTTGATTGTAAATTTCCAATTCAAATTCTAGTGGACCCTCGTCAAAGTGTCAGAATTAACTTCTTGACCCGGCGAGTATCAACCACACTTAGGGTATGATGTTGTCAAGTTAGGGGTGAAGCGGGCATTCACGATGGCTGTTGTGGGGCCATGGCTTTGACTAGCCGTTGGCAACAACTTGTTTTTTTTTAAATATATTTTTTTATTTTAAAATTTAGTATTTACTTTATAAATATACCCATTTTTTAAACACAACTCACCAATTCCTTTCATCTTTTTAACACAACCCAAACCTTCATCACGTTTCCATTCAATAACGACCCGAACGCCTTCTCGTCACACAACCGACGTTACATCCTCAACAAAAACCATGGACCGTCAACCCCAGCATCGGCGAAGCCGAATACCAACCGCTTCCCACTGACAATTCACCAACATGGAACATGCAATCACCACAACCTTGACACATACCTCTACCCGTTCAAATATCGAGTCTTTACATCTACCCGCCCGCGTTTGGTCAATACATGTCACAACCCTTGTCTCTTATGTCTCCTATTTCTCCTATGTCTCCACCCGAAACCCAAACCATAGTACCTGATACCCAACCTGAAACCGAAACCCGCTAACACACATCATCATCGCGGAGACATCGTAGAAAGCAACGCGACGAGCCGCGAAAAAAAAAGAGTCATGACAAGTGGTCGATGAAAGAGGAGTTATCCTTGACACGAGCTTGGGTAGACATATACGAAGACCTCGTCGTTGGTGATATTTTTATAGTGTTTATTTACTTATTTAATTTTACATTACATATTTTTAATTTTATTAAAGTATATAATTTTTAAAAATGTTTTAAAACTATATAATTATTATAAATGTTAATGTAGACAATGATCAAGATGCGCTAGTTTTTACGAGGCAGATCCGAGAAAAGTTTTGGGCTGTCATGAACCGTGAACCGTAGCGTTCAAATTATTCGTTCTTGGGAAAGTGGCCGTCAATGAGGACAAAAATTAGCAACTTCAACAACATTGCCAACCACCATAATATGAACAACAAAAATAGACCGAGCGGTTCAAGCGACACAGACGTCATGTCTGCCGCTCTCGACGAGTTTAGGGCAACATACAGTTGCGCATTTACCGTGGTTAAACCTTGCGAGGTGCTTAGAAATTCGACGAAGTGGTATCTTGTGCCACCGGTCAAAACCGGTGGATCATCAAAGCGCTCCAAGAGTAATTCATACACGCTGGAGTCGCGCTCGTCCACATGTGCATTTGATGCTCGTTCTTACCTAGACCTAAACGACACCAACCTAGACCTAGACTTTGGGGAACCGCAAGAATTGCCACATCCACCAGGTAGAGACAAAACCAAGGAAGCAAACGCAAGAGGAAGGTCCAAAGGCAAAATAACTTCTACAACAACAACAAATATCGAAGGTGGATCCAGTCGCTCGTCCAAGTTAGACGAGAAACTTGCTCGAATTCTATCGCTAAAGAAACAAGAGATCAAGTTGGGAAAGAGTAGGTAAAAGGTGGCTGACATTCGGTTCCTCAAAGAACTAATTCCAACTCATGTATCGGAAAAGGATCGGATGATCATCGAAATGGATAAGCAAGCCATTCACGCCAAATATCTAGAGTAGACCATGTTATTTTTTTAAATGATATTTTTTTTAAGATTTTAATTTTTTAATGTAGGTTAAATTAATATGTTATGTCTTTTTTTTAGAAAAAGATGGCATATGCCTTTAATAAATATATATTTATTAAAATGTAAGGTTCCATATTAATTGACTTTTTTAATCAACTTAGGCGTCTGGAAATTAAGCGTCCACCTTGGAACCTTTTGTGAGCCGACATACGTAGGTGCTGACATCCATATGGGTAAAATTCAACGTGGTACTGACTCCGATTGCTATAAATAGGATTGAGTCATACGTTCATTTCATCAATCAATCAAGTTCTACTGTAGAAATGAAATTTGAAACCAAAAATGGCAAGTAGAGTACCAAGAAGGCAATTGGGTTCACAGGGTTTAGAGGTCTCAGTTCTGGGTTTAGGATGCATGGGCATGTCCGATCTGTACGGTGCTCCCAAACCTGAACCTGACATGATCAAGCTCATCCACCACGCCATCAACTTCGGTGTCACCCTCCTCGACACCTCCGATATCTACAGCCCCAAAACCAACGAGATCCTTCTCGGCAAGGCTTTGAAAGGGGGGATGAGGGACAAAGTGCAGCTGGCTACCAAATTTGGGATCAAGCTCGATGGTTCCTGGGAATACTAGTGTGCCAATCGAAATCATGGTTAGTTAGTTAGTTAGTTTTACATCATCCATCTGTAACACCTCGTAAAATTCACGTCCAATGATGTATTGACACGTGTAATAAACCCTAATGAAGTCAAACATTGAATTCAAGGGACTAATTTTTCAAAAAATTGAAAACTTTGATTATGAAAGGACTGGAAGTGTTAGCATACCTAAAATAAGTTTCTAAATAACCTCTCACGATATTTATATTCACAAATGAGCCACTTGACAATCAAGTGTAGCCATTTGCGGAATTAATTGAAAGTTTGCGCAATGAAAGGTTAAAAGCGTCAACATGTTAAATTCTTACCTCTGAGTGACCTTTTAACAAACCGGGAGCCTCATTATATTTGATTACACTCTCGGGAATGCCAATTATTTGCAAGTTAGAGGGACTAAAAGTGTCAATATGTTTAATTATACCTCTGAAAGACCTTTTAGCGAACCCAAAGCATCGTGATATTTAATAATACTCTCAAGAATGCCTAATATGGATTAGATGAGGCTTCGCTCCTATTAAACGATGATATGCGCAAGTTTGCGCATTAGAGGGACCTAAAGCGTCAACTTTTGAATCTACGCCTTTTGGTGACCATTTAAGCGATCGAGAGTGTGGAAATAATTAAAATCATGCTTGGGAATGCCCATTATGGGCCATGGAAGGCTTGGACGTCAGTAAACGACTTTTCGCGCTACTTTGTGCGATTAAAGGACTATATGCGTCTAACTGCAAAAGTATGCCGATTCGTATGGCAACGGACCTTCCGAAATATGACCATGAGTTAAAAATGCCCTAATTATCCTTCATATAGCTTAGATATAGGCTTAGAGGTGTTTGGTGTTCAAAAATAAACTTTTAAGTCAAGCAGGGACTAAAAGTGTCAAAAAGTGCACAAGTTTGCATTCTTCGCATATCTTACATTCTGGATATATCCGAACACCCAAAAATTTATGTAAGCATTAAAATATTTTATTTTAATGATTGGCATAATAAAATTCCATTCGTCGCGTAATTTGGATCGTTTTTCGCGTCCGTTCGTGTTTCGTCGTAATTAGCCGAACGACGCGACCGTACGACCAAACGAACCGACATCCGGCATGTTTTTAGCATGTTTCATGTTCCCTATGTTTAGGCATCATTGTAGAGCCTTAAAAATGGTTTAACGGGCCTTAAATGTGTCAGAAATGACATTTATCAAGTGCAGGGGCCAAAAGTGACAACAATCGAAAGTTGCTGATCTGACCTGGTCCTTACGGACCGTATGGCTGGACTCTTACGGTCCGTATGCCAATACCCAGCAACAGAATTTCAAAACCAGCTTTGGTTATGCTCTTTGTCTCACATACTTGATTCTAGGGGTTGGTTTTAGTGTACCCATAGTTTTCTAAATCAGGGGGCATACTTGTAGGGCTGAGATCGAATCCTGTTTATCGAGGAACGATCCTAACGGCTCTCAAAAACCTATAAATACCCCCCTTGATCATGGCTCTCCTTGCTCATATCTTTCCAATCTTGCTACCTTCTCATTTCTAGAGGATCCTGAGCATATGGAACCTCCTTGGAGTTCTTTTCAGTCCTAAGGATCATTTGTAAGTGTCCTTAACCTCCTAATTTCAGTTTTGATTAGTTTAAGGGCCAAAAGTCAAGCTTATCGTAATTAAGGTTTGACTTAGTGTTTAATCACTAATGGTCCAGTCATTAGTCAAATTAGAAGTAGCTATATGTTGGTAATTATGTAGGTAATAAACCCCTAAGAGGGCACCTACTGATTATCACCCTAACTTGGTCAAATGTCGGGTCAAACCTAATAATAAAAAGTCAACAGAAAGCTATTTTGCAAATAAATTCATAATTAGCAACAGAGAAGCTATGGAACCTGTTTTAACACTTGTATAACTTGGTAATTAGTATAAGAACATGTCTAAGCATGTTCAACCCGACAATTTCAAGTTTAGGCTCGGTTCGGAACCGAAAGTCGCAAAAGTAAACTTTTGCTTTGACTTTCAGTTCTTACCCGATTTAGCTTAGTTTAGATATACCTTAGGATTCCTTTAGGACCATGTTATAGGTTAGTGTAACCCTCTGAGGTTATACAACTTGGATCCTTAGTTATCCGATTCGTTTGCATGTTTCCGTTAAATGCCTAAATGTTGACTATTATGCCCTTTTGACCTTAAAACGAAATTTTTGAAAATGTGAGAGGATAGAAACCTTTATTACTAAATTATAAACTTGTCCCTAAAATTTGACATCAGTTTGAGGTCTAGATTAGGAGTTGTGCTCATTAGCGTAAATGAAAAGCTTTTTATTAATTAAACGGCGTAATTAGCGTATAACCTATCTAAAACCAATTTTTAATACCACACTTTTTACCCACTGATATAAAATAATATTTTGGAATTTTTGAAGATTTTTATTTATTTTTAGGCTGAGCATAACATAGGGTTCTAACTTAAATTCGGTAATTGTCGGTTTTGCCCTTTTGGCCTATAAAATGAGTTTTACACAACATTTTGATACCAAACTTTTTGCTACTGATTTTATATGATAAATAAAACATTTTAAGATTTCTGGAATGATAAAAATATCAGCTTTTCTTATAAAACCCGGAAATCGTCTTTTTACGCGTTTTTAACGCATAGTATAAGTTAAAACTATTTTAACATATAAGGTTTGATCCCTACTGATGTTTTAAGTAAATTTTCATAATTAAACAGTAGGCAAAAGTTTTTAAACTCAGAATTCTAATTTTGACCTTTAAAGCTTATGTGAAATTACCAAAATGCCCCTTCGGTGCATAGTTTGGTTATAATTAATAAATTTCACATATATGCAATACCATACTGATATAACTTATTAAAGTAAGTATTTTTACTGATTATATCAGACCTGAAACTCAGATTTATATTAAAACTCTTTTATAACCTTTTAACTGACCAAAATACCCCTACGAGGCATAATTTGAGTTTAAATTCGTTTCGGGCATAATAGAAGATATCTTACTGATGTCACAACATATTTAAGGCATATTAACTTAGGAAACATGTTCATGACTCTTTTGGTTACCCGTTACGCACCTTTCGCGTACAGATCGGTCTATGTAACTAGTTTGCATAAATTAGCCGAAACGGGTCAAACCTTATCATTTTATCTCAAAATCCAGAATGTGTTTAGTTTACCCATATTAAACAAGTATACAAACTTGTCGGGTCTAAATCACATTCTAATTCGGTCTTCGCTAAATCTTGCGTCTGAACCGTATATCCTCCTTTAAAACTAACCGGTCTAAGCATAGGCTTAATTAAGACCCGTTAGGAATCTAATAGGTTATTAAAACCTTCGTTCCAGATTTAGGAGCCCAGTAAAAGCTACCTGTACTTGCTTTGTGGTATACGGCTGGGATAAATTGTATAAATTTGCTCAGGTAAATACTTTTAACTTATTTTCCCTTATACGGGCTTGGGGTACTGTATATAAAATAACGTTTGGTCGGGCATTGAATTGTTAATCATATGAAGGTTAATTTATTGAGATGACTCGTTTAATCTGTTTTGTTTGCTTAAAGCCTTTGGGGGGTTAATGACCATGTCCCAGATATCCTTGGCATCATTCATAGAAATGGCCTCGACCTTAGCACGGGGTGTAGGCGTACACCCGCCAGTGCATTTATAAATAAAGAGATATAACCGCCGGTTTCGAGAATAACTCACCGCGGGACCATATCATGTGGTGTGTCTATTAATCTTTAACCCAGTATTCAACCCGGGCTACTGAACGTATAACGAACATGTAATTCTCTTACAAGTTTATATATAAATAATTATCCCAAGTTATAAAATATTTTGTGCCTTGTGCATTCAAATCAATTTTTCCTAAAACATTTTCAAAATGAGTCAGTTAATTGTATTTACCAGTGTAAACTGGCGTATTTTCCAAAAAGGTTAAGTGCAGGTACTAGACGGAATAGGCTGGCTACTCCTAGCATCATTAATCAAGTCTTGCAAGCTTTAGATGTTAAAGTCTGTTGAACAATGATCTTTTTATCTTTTGATCCGCCTGTGGATCCTTTACATGCCGTTTGTAATACTTTTATATTACTTTTCATTCGGTTTGTAATGTTTATATCTTTTGCTTCCGCTGTGCATTTAATTGTGTTGTTTGACTATGGTGATATCAACTACGTCACGATACTCCCCACCGGTAATACGTGGAAATATTGGGGTGTGACACCATCCTTGTTTTTTTTACATAAACTTTCCCAGAAAAACAACTACATGTATGTTATTTAGTGTTTTTGGCATACAACTTGGGCTAGCTTTTGATGTTTTGTTTTCGTTAATAGATGGGGGAGCTAAAGAAGCTAGTGGAAGAAGCTAAAATTAAATATGTTGGATTATCAGAAGCATCAGCATCTACCATTAGACTAAAGGGTATGGGGGCCGGCTAGGCCCGGCTAGGACCGGCGCCGGTCCCCCACACCGCCCCCCTTAGCCCCGGCTCGGCCCAAACGTCCCCCATGCGCCGAATGAGACGGACCCACTTTCATCAAACTAGCCGTTTGAACGGCTATTTTCTTAAAAAAATCATTTTTCAATTTAAATAACCCTCTATCTCATCCATGTCGTTAATGGAACCGGTCCGGACACCCGTTTTACAGTTTCTGGGGTTGAGTATAGACGTGGGTATTATCTTGCTGACGGGATATATCCGTCTTGGTCTACAATTGTGAAGACTATTCGACATCCCGATGACGAAAAAAGAAAAAAATTTGCCAAGCGTCAAGAAGCTGCAAGAAAAGACATCGAACGTGCTTTTGGTGTCTTACGAAAAAAATGGGCCATCCTTGAACAACTGGCACGTGCGTTCACACCGAAGAGGTTGCGCCTTTGTATGTACGCTTGCATTTTGCTCCATGACATGATAATTGAAGACGAAGGTCGGGCAATTTGTGAGTATTGTTAGGGGTCATTTTCTTAACATATGTATCCTGACCAATATCCTGCCTTTGTTTGGTTATTTATAATCAGGATGCTGGAAGAGGATATTGCTGACATCTTGGGCGATATCCTGAAGCTTATTGAATTAATCACGTGCAGATTAAGGGCAGAAGCTTGCTAACGGTCACAAGGACTTCTTCTCCTCAAGACTCGGACGAATTTGTTGAGAAAGAGACGTTGAGCCTGAAAGACCAGGTCTGCAACGTTCCAAGAAGGAATATTCGGTGAATCCCACGAGTTTAGGGTAGTTAGTTATTTTATCTTTACTATAAATAGATGAGGTCGGATCAACTTAGAACACACATCATTTCACACTTACACTCTCGAACACAATCACTCTCTAGCTGATAGCAAACATCACACTTGTATTTCATTTTCGTTGTAACACTTAGTCGATCCGTACCACATCCTGCACTGTATCCTGACTTTTGAAGCAATTGAAGAACAAGGCAGCTGCGATTGTCAGCTCCCGAGGTTTTATGCCGGCGATCTAGATTGATCAAGGGCTTTCCTCGTACATCTCGTGTCATTTACTTTACCTTTGCTCATTGTTTGATCATAGATACAGCTCTATATCCTGAGCCGTATCCTGAAACTGTTTTCATATCTAATTTTGTTAACACATTTTTCACACATATTTCTAGCACACTACCTCACTCAACTAATTTGATCACTTAATTGCTTCGGTAATTTTTGACCAAAACAATTTGGCGCCCACCGTGGGGCAAGTGGTGCTATTCTTGCTAAAAACCTTGCTAAAATCGTTACTTGGTTTTCTTTTTTCGAAACTTTTTGCACAACTATTTTCAATGGTCTCAAAATCAAACATGAGCTCTTCAACCATGCCTACTACAACCTCTGCAACAACTGGTTTGGTGCTTCCTCCTCCTCCACAAGTTCAAGCTCCTTAAAGAGAAATGAAAGCCAAATATCCTGAGACACTCCTCCCGCTCAGAATGTCAACAGATCTGGTGTTCCAGGGAGAACTCCTGTTATGGTTTCTAATGATGAAATTTTAACTTTGTTTGGTGATATACAGGATCAAATGAAGAAACAACAGGAGACTTACCAAGTCATAATGAAGGAAATACAACTCTTGAAGTCCAACTCCAAGAGACCTGCTGAGGATACTAATACCCATCTGCAGGCCAGGATGTTGAACTTTAGTTCAGCAGTATATACTGAGGATAATCAGGGCAATATCATACCGAGTCGTTCTCAGAGAAATATTCCGGAGATACCCTTAACGGCTAGAATGTCGACTGTGAGGGATCCAGGATATGCTCCAGGATAATCTCCAGGATATGGCTAGAATCGCCAAAATGGTAACTTGTCTGTTAACACCAGTATCCTTGTTACTAATAATCGTGGATCATTGCAGGATATAGGTGTGACATCAGCGATAACCAGAGAGCTTCAAAAGTTGAAGGATATGATATCAAGTGTGCTTGGGATAGTGCAGCCTATACCGGAAGTATCCCGGGATAGTCACAACATATCCCGCTTTGCTCACCCCATTTGTGATGCAGAAATCACCTCCTACAGATGCCAAGATAATTAATTTCATTTCAGGAAGATCCGACATTTGCGGGACATCATGTTCTGCGGCGAAAATACACACGAAGGAGGCCAAGGCAGGAAGAGGAGATAAGCCAACCAGGATGTCAACCCTCACGACTGATAAAGTGATCATGTTCGATAGTGATGACAGGATACTGTCCAGGATCCTCACCATGATGCTTTGGTAATAACCTTATATGTTGCTAACCATTTTGTACACAGGATACTGGTGGATAATGGCAGCTCCGTCAACATAATTCAGCTAGAAACATTGAAGAGGATGAATGTATCCCCGATGGATATTACTTCGAAATCCACCATACTTGTTGGGTTCAGTGGAGAAGCAAGGGATACCGTGGGAGAGATAAAGTTGCCCGTGTATGTTGAAGGGGTCAACTCAATGTAGCGCTTTTGTGTCATGGACTCCTTATCCTGCTATAATATTATGTTAGGCAGGCCTTGGATCCATGATATAAAAGCTGTGCTGTCAACCAATCATCAATGCATCAAGATCCCAACCCCTTGGGGAGTTGTCAAGGTTGATAGTGATCAGCAGGAGGCAAACGAATGCTACTCATCCTCGATGAAATCCTCAACCAAGCCTAGTACATCATAGCAATTAAAGACGCGGGCCCAGGATATCGTGGAAGATTCGGAGCAGGATGTGAAGAAAGTTATCCTGGACCAGGATAATCCTGATATCTCGGTGCTCGTAGGAACCAATATCCCTCAGGATATTGAAGAACAGTTAACTAACTTTTTGAAATGCAGGATGTCAACGTTTGCATGGAAGCATGAGGATATGACAGGCATATCCAAAGACATTATTACTCACAAGCTTGGAATCGACAGATCATTCAAGCCTGTTCAGCAAAAAAGAAGAAAATTTGCTCCTGAGCGGAATACGATTATCCAAGAGGAAGTTGAAAGATTGTTGAAGTCTAGGATGATCAGAGAAGTCAAGTTTCCAAGATGGCTAGCAAACGTAGTCGTGGTACAGAAGAAAAATGGGAAATGGAGAGTCTGTGTGGACTACACAGACTTGAATAAGGCTTGTCCTAAAGACCCATTTCCTCTTCCTCACATTGATGCAATGGTGGATGCTACTGCCGGGCATGAAATGTAGATCTTCATGGATGCATCCTTAGGATTTCAGCAGATTCAAATGGAGCCTTCTTACCAGGAGGATACTGCCTTCATGACACCAACAGGTATTTATTGTTATACAGCTATGCCTTTTGGTTTGAAAAATGCAGGTGCAACATACCAAAGATTGGTAAACATGATGTTCAAAGACAAACTGGGGGACACCATGGAGGTATACATTGACGATATGGTGGTAAAATCAAGGAAAGCTCAGGATCACCTCCAGGATATTAAAGGAGCATTTGATATCCTGGATAAATATAACATGAAGCTAAATCCTGCTAAGTGTCATTTCGGAGTGGGGGTAGGAAAATTTCTAGGATATATGGTGACCAAAAGAGGAATAGAGGCGAGCCCGGAGCAGATTAAAGCCATCTTGGATATTAAATCATCCTCAAATATGAAGGATGTTCAACGATTAACAGGGCGAGTGGCGGCATTAAACATATTTATTTCAAGATCCTCAGAGAAATGCAAAGAGTTTTATGATATCTTGAAGAAGAACAAGAAATTCGAATGGGGTGAGAAGCATAAAGCAGCCCTGCAGGATTTGAAGCAATATCTTTCAACTGCACCTCTACTGATGAAGCCTGAGAATGGTGAACCACTATCCCTATACCTCGCAGTATCAGGGAATGCTGTAAGTGCCGTCCTTGTAAAGGATCACGAAGGTCAGCAATATCCTGTTTATTATGTTAGTAAAAGTTTGTTAGATACTGAAACTAGATATTCTCATTTAGAAAAATTGATACTAGCATTAGTTATGGAATCAACGAAGCTTAGACACGACTTTGAGACACATAGGATTCATGTTAAAACAAACTATCCTATTAAAAATGTGCTTAGGAAACCAGAGATGTCAGGCAGGATGGCCAAGTGGTCAGTAAAGTTGAGTGCTTATGATTTAGTATATGAACCTAGGAATGCCATAAAGTCTCAGGCTTTAGCTGACTTTGTGGCTGACTTTAGTAGTGACATTCAGGATGAGGTAGACCTAGAAGTTCAACAACTAGGAGAATCCTCAGGATCCTGGACATTATATACTGATGGTGCATCTAATGTAAGAGGAGTAGGATTAGGAATACTACTAAAATCGCCACAGGGGGACATATTACCCCAGGCTATTAGATGTGAATTTCCTGCTACCAATAATGAGGCAGAATATGAAGCTTTAATTGCAGGATTAGAATTGGCTAAGAGCATGAGTATCAAAAATTTGCAAGTATATGTTGACTCTCTGTTAATTACTAACCATTTTAATGGATCATATGCAGTTAAGGGAGAAAAATTAATCGAATATCTCGATATTCTCAAAAAATTAGCAGGATATTTCGATGTTTTTATACTTAAACAGGTACCAAGGGAAGATAATGCTGAAGCAGACGCCTTAGCAAATCTGGGATCGTCGGTCAGGATACCTGAAGGGACACAAATACCAATAGTACATGTCTTATATCCTGCAACGAATCCTCGGGATAAAGAAGTAGCTGGTATTCAGGATCCTGGGGCGGAATATCCTGAAGAGGATCCTAGAACCTGGACGGCTCCAATCATGAAATATCTCAAAGAAGGACACATTCCTGGAAATGAAAATCCTAAGGCATTTAGGATGAAGGTATCACGGTTCACTATTATAGATAATATTTTATACAAGAAATCTCTTGCAGGACCATATTTAAGGTGCTTGGAGGATCATGAAGCTAAAGAAGTACTTCAAGATATACATGAAGGGGACTGTGGTAATCATACTGGGGGCAGATCATTATTCTCGAAAATATTAAGAACAGGATATTATTGGCCAACAATGAGAAAAGATGCCGCAGAATATGCTCGAAGATGTGACTCATGTCAAAGACATAGTAACATACTGCATCAACCGGCTGAACCATTATATCCTATTGTTTCCCCTTGGCCATTTATGAAGTGGGGTATGGATATAGTGGGAAAGTTACCGAAAGCTCCGGGAGGAAAAGTCTTTATGCTAGCAATGACGGATTACTTCTCTAAGTGGGTTGAAGCTGAAGCATTTGTTCAAGTAAGAGACCAAGAAGTAGTATCCTTCATCAAAAGAAATATCCTGACCAGATTTGGAGTACCAGCTGAGATAATCTGTGACAATGGCTCTCAGTTCATAAGTAAGAGGACTACTGACTTTTGCAAGAGTTGGGGAATCAAAATGATTACATCAACTCCGGTACATCCTCAAGCAAATGGACAAGCAGAATCCTCTAACAAGATAATTGTCAACAACTTAAAGAAAAGGCTTGGAGCCAAAAAAGGAAGATGGGCAGAAGAATTACCCTTTGTTTTATGGGCTGATAGGACAACGGTAAAGAATGCAACAGGTCAAACCCCATTTTCGTTGGTATTTGGAGCAGAAGCAGTGATTCCAACGGAGATGACAATACCTACTGCAAGATCTACTTTAAGTAATCCTGAGAAGAATCCTGAAGCCTTGAGTTAGGATTTAGACACTATAGATGAAAAGAGAGATGCGGCAAGGCTAAGGATGGCAGCATATCAACAGAGAATATCCAGGGCATACAATAAGAATATTAGAACCAGAAGATTTAAGGTTGGAGATTGGGTATTAAGAAAGGCTTTCCAAAATACAACTAATCCTGCCGATGGCAAGTTAGCTCCAAAATGGGAAGGGCCATATGAAGTTGAATCAGAAGCAGGGAAAGGAGCATATAGACTCAAGAATATGGAGGGAGATATGCTACCGAGATCTTGGAATGCTATACACCTTAAGCTCTATTTCAAGTGAGTCTAGAATTTAATTTCTAACTCAAGATGGTATGAATTCTTACTTCTTTTTAATATATTTTTATATATTATTAATTCTTTTGAACCCAGTACTGACTTAAGCATCGGAGGGGTGTTAGCCAAGCTAACACCCACCTTAGTTTACATTTGTTTTGCAAGATATGTTCCAGGATATAGCTCCAGAATATGCACTCGGAATAATTCAGAAGATTAGAGGATTGGCCCCCTCTCTCAGGTTTAAGGGATACTGATCCCTTCACAGGTTTAAAGGTATTCACCTTTCTTCCGAATTGGGTTTAAACACCCCGCCTGGAGCGCAAGTTATTCAGGGATAGTTCAAGGTGGCGGGACCACTCCATGTAAAAGTGGCTGACAATTTCGTTACCATTGGCTATATCCTGAATCCTAACGGTATATGAGGATTGATCACCCTCTCTCACGAAAGGGTATTTTCATACTCTCTAAGGTTTAAAGGTTTTCACCTTTCTAAGTCTTGGAGTTTATACACTCCCGCCTGTAGCGCATGAAAAATTGGGATTTTCCCCAGGTTACAAAGGATTTATCTCCAGTACATCCTTGGGTTCTACCCTTGAGACGTAAAATATTGCTTATGCAATGCAAACTGACATTAAATAGATTTCTAAGATACTTGAAGACATTGTACACAGGGGACATCCTTGACAAGATGATGCTATAAAACTAATGAAGTTTGTGACTAATGCATTAAGTACCCTGCACTGGGGACATCTTTGTTGGAAGAGTTGCAAAGGGATTGGAGTTCGGTAATAGGTTTATATCCTATGTCTGGTATGATTTTTCCTTTGTGAGCCTCATTTAAATTTTTAGTAACATCATGTTAAATATCTTGACACATATCCTCAAAGTCCTTTTAAGGATATTTGGCTGGAATGTTTGAAACTAGTATTGGTTTGGAATTTTGATCATCATCAAAACTTGGTTTTGAAGAGATAAGCTATTTTTTACTTTCTAGGAAAACTTTTTATAAAGATGAAGGAATATCTGGAAGATTTATTTAACAAAAGGCTTTTGCAGTATGTTTCTGAGCATACTAATCAGGATATCTTATAAGATACCAATACAAAATCTTTACAAAAATAAGACTCATACTAAACAATGCAAGGTAACAGAAAATAAGTCAAAAGATAGTTATATTATTAACAAGTCAAAAGTTGTGCTTTTGGTTTCACCTTAAACTAAGGCCCATCCGCCAAAAGCACAATTAGTTTTTACCACGTTTGTGTAACGGTTGCAGGATCTGTCTCAAAACAGGACCCGTTCACCTACAACCGTTACTATGTTCTAAACAAGTTATACTGATTGATGACCAAGGGCTTCATCCTAAAACCTAGGACCCATCCACCTTTGGTCATCGCATTGTTCTAGTGCAGGAAAAGTAAATTGTTCAAGGACAGGAAAAGTAAATTGTTTATGCAACCACAACCATGAAATTAAAAAGTGGGCTCCGGCCTTGGCACGTATATCCATCATTGCCCACTCTGCTGCCTAAGGGGCAGCACCTGCTTGAACAGCAACCTCCTTGCCAGCATTCGCCCCAGCATCTCCCTCAGGATTCTTCTCAGCACCATCATCAGCATTGGCCACCTCCTCTGCCGTCTTAGAAGGCTCTTCACCAGTATGTTTTGCAGGATGAGCAACGGGATGACCTCCAAGGCCCTGTAGTTTCTCCTCCCAAGCCTTTACATTCCAGGAAGGGCATTCAAAACCCAGATCCATGGCTTCATAAGCCATCTTTATCCTGGCTTGGAGAAGAGAGACGACCACCGAAGTTTTTAGGCTATCCCGGTATGAGCTCATGTTCTGCTGATATTGGAGAAGAGCGGCGTCCAGCTTGGCTTGAGCATCTTCATTAGCTTTGTGAAGGGCGGCTTGATGTTCCTGAGTCATTGCCTTGTATTTATCCTCATAGTGCTGGGATTTGGCAGCTGCGATGGTCCCTTGATCAGCTATGGTGGCTTGAGCTTTCTCCAACTGAATCTGCAACATCTTGTTAAGACCGGTAGCATCTTCGTGTAAATGCATGAGGCGATCCAGACCCTATAGATAAAGACACAGGTATTAATATAGGCAGGATAAAGACTAACATACTTGTACAGGATATCGGGAAGAAAAATCTACCTGTTTGAGAAACGAGATGGCATCATTGAACCCATGATTCTCAAGAGAGAATGTTTCAGAAACAGCTGGGGAGTCAGTCTCCTTTCTCTTCCGAGAACTGGATGCCCTGGTCCTGGATGCCGGAGGGCCTTTGGGAGCAGAAACAGCTTTCGAGGAGGTAGGCTTTGGTGTAGCAGACGACTTTGGCTTGGATTCTTGTTTGGCGGGTTCAAGGCTGGAATAGCAATCCAGTTCATCGAGTTCGAAAGCATCAAGGTTGACAACTGGTGCTACATAAGGGGAGATACTCTCAAAACTCATCATATTTTTGAAAATAATTAACATATGAAAATGTGCTTACCAGACATTTCTGAATTTGATTTTTGATGAGGATCTGTGAGAGACAGGGAAAAACTTCTTTCGCTGGCAGGAAGACGGTAGATTTCCTTGATCTTGGATTCGGATTCCGCGCTAGGAGGCACTAAATCTCTGAAATTCGCTGCATAAAAACATCAGAATATAAGTCCGGGATACAGTTTGAGAATATAATTGGGGATATTCCTAAAACCCTAAATCCTACCCTTGGTTAACCATTTAACCGGTAGATCAAAACCCTTATCAATGGAGTCTCTTTTGACGAAAAAGAATTTTCGTCGCCATCGATCCTCGTTCTTGGTGGCTTTAAGGACCAAAGGACTCTTGATGGAGAATAGAAGGTAACGGTGGTTGCCGTGGGATCTTAATCGGTATGCTACGGGAAGGTCCTCAACAAGAAGGTTAGGGTAATGACGAGATTTGATTTGATCCAACACTATCAAGATTCGCCAGACCATTGGCATAACTTGGGCATAACTAAGGCCGGTGAGTTCGAAAAAACTGGAGATAAAGGGTGAAAATGGATACCGGAGTCCAAGGGAGAAAGGATAAGCGAAAAAACAAACCCACTCGTCGGATGTTGCATCCGATCGGGCTTCCTTGTCAAACGGGCGAAAGACCGTTCCGGCGGGAAAGGCACCGGAGTTTTGGAGAGCAGCAATGTCAGCATTATTGAAACAGCAAATCTCCTTCGCTGGATCAGTGATAAGGTTTTGACTTATCAGGGTTGAGGCAGACCGGACTGAGCGGGATTTCGTTCGTGGTGCCATTGAGCAAATCATGAAAAATTAAAGAGAGAAAATGAGAAGAGAAGTTACCTGATGCTTGCTTGAAGATAAGGATGACCGAGACAAGGAGTCCCTTGGTTAATATAGGATGAGTATAAGGGGGTAAAAAGTAAATAATGTCTTGGAAATAGCACTGCTGTCATTTCAAGAGTCTACTCATATTAATTGCCTTAAATTATGAAGTAAAGTTTTGAAATATATCCGTTGGATTGGTATCCCAACTGATATATTTGGGGACAATTGTTAGGGGTCATTTTCTTAACATATGTATCCTGACCAATATCCTGCCTTTGTTTGGTTATTTATAATCAGGATGCTGGAAGAGGATATTGCTGACATCTTGGGCAATATCCTGAAGCTTATTGAATTAATCACGTGCAGATTAAGGGCAGAAGCTTGCTAACGGTCACAAGGACTTCTTCTCCTCAAGACTCGGACGAATTTGTTGAGAAAGAGACGTTGAGCCCGAAAGACCAGGTCTGCAACGTTCCAAGAAGGAATATTCGGTGAATCCCACGAGTTTAGGGTAGTTAGTTATTTTATCTTTACTATAAATAGATGAGGTCGGATCAACTTAGAACACACATCATTTCACACTTACACTCTCGAACACAATCACTCTCTAGCTGATAGCAAACATCACACTTGTATTTCATTTTCGTTGTAACACTTAGTCGATCCGTACCACATCCTGCACTGTATCCTGACTTTTGAAGCAATTGAAGAACAAGGCAGCTGCGATTGTCAGCTCCCGAGGTTTTATGCCGGCGATCTAGATTGATCAAGGGCTTTCCTCGTACATCTCGTGTCATTTACTTTACCTTTGCTCATTGTTTGATCATAGATACAGCTCTATATCCTGAGCCGTATCCTGAAACTGTTTTCATATCTAATTTTGTTAACACATTTTTCACACATATTTCTAGCACACTACCTCACTCAACTAATTTGATCACTTAATTGCTTCGGTAATTTTTGACCAAAACAAGTATGATGAGAATGCGTCATACGGGAATACTGTCCCGGTAGATCCGCCACAACAGGATTTAAACTCGTTCTCGCTAACCAACGACTTCACGCATGCAAACCTTCAACAGGATTTGGTAGAACATATTTGGAACAACTTTAACGTAGTGGACGGTGTCGAGGACGAAGACGAAGACGAGTAGTTATTTTTAGGTTATGTAATTTTTTATTTTTATTTTTCGGTAATTTTTTTTTTTAGGAAATGTAATTTTTTTTATGTTATGAAATGAAATTATTTATGTTGTTTTATGTTGTATTTTTTAATTTTTATAAAGTTTTTAGTAAGTTAATAAATTAAAACTTAGAAAATTATAAAATAATGAGGTGGGGCCCCATCCCCCACAAGCCTCCATCCCCCTCAAATATGATGGAGGCTCATCCCCTCCAAGCCCATCCTAACCATACCCTTTAGTCTTAGAAGAGCTCACGCCGTGCATCCAATTACTGCGGTACAACTGAAATGGTCCTTGCAGTCAAGAGATGTAGAAGTATAAATTATTCCCACTTGCAGGTGTAATATCGTCTTTCCTCCTTTTCTTTTCTATATTATAAATTACCAAGTATCCAATCTTCGGAAGTTTTTTTAACGCTTATCATACTCTTTCAGAGAACTAGGGATAGGGATTGTTGCATATAGTCCTCTAGGACGTGGTTTTTTCTCACATGGTCCAAATATGTTGGAGAAGTTGGAAGAAAATGACGCCTGTAAGCTATGTTGTCTACGTCTTTTTTGTTTTATTTTCCAATTATCATCCGGTCACTTCCAACTCTGGCCGTTTCAATAAAAAGACGTTAAACATTACAAATCCACTATTTTCTAATATCGTTTTGTTCGGTTCCTTCCAATTGTCCAAAGATGTTGGAGAAGTTGGAAGAAAGTGGTGTAAGCTCTATGTGTTTTTTGTTTAAATGCCTTAAAGTGTTGAAACTAGCATTAAATTTGAATCTTTTAATGTTTTGTAGTACTTGCCAAGGTTGCAACCTGAAAATCTCGAACATAACAAGATCATGTATGAGAGGATTAATGACCTAGCGACAAAGAAAGGTTGCACAACCTCTCAGCTATCATTAGCATGGGTTCTCCACCAAGGAAATGATGTTGTGCCCATTCCAGGTACCACCA
Source organism: Helianthus tuberosus (assembly GCA_030545235.1). Taxonomy (NCBI): domain Eukaryota; kingdom Viridiplantae; phylum Streptophyta; class Magnoliopsida; order Asterales; family Asteraceae; genus Helianthus; species Helianthus tuberosus. The sequence goes on along the minus strand of CM060384.1, from coordinate 41,060,396 downwards.
AGGTTGAAAATTTTGAACACAACATTGGAGCTTTATCTGTTAAGCTAACACCAGAAGATATGGCTGAACTTGAGTCTATTGCATCACCTGATTCAATCAAGGGGGATCGATATGGTGCTGGTTTTAAAACATATAAGGACTTAGAGACTCTTCCATTATCGGCCTGGAAGGCTTAATCAACTATACGAGTGTTTTGTTTATTCGTGTGCTCCTATACACAGAATACATATTCGTTTTCTTTTAAGAAATGTCTTTCAGTTTTTAAAGCTTCGTTGCACTTGATCAGCGTTTACTTTACTATTAAATGTAATTTTGCCAAAAGGGAATATGTCACAGAATAGTAACCAAGTTTTAAAAGTGTTTTAATTAGGTCACTCGTATCGTTTTTTTCCCAATTAGATAACTTAACATTCAAATAGAATCGTGTCATTTTTTCTATGTGTCAAGAAAAAAATGAAAAATAAGATGTTGGGGTAGGATTATTTTAATATATGAAATTATATTTATTAAAAATTAAAACAAATTAATTACATTAAAAATTAAAAAAACAAGTTACAATCCACGTCATCACTCGAAGTTAGCGTCAAATAAAAGGAAAAAAAGAAACAAAAATCCACATCACCATGGTTACTTATGAAATGGATGAAAAAACTGTTAATTTTAATGAAAAATGAATGTTGAGTGACATAATTTGAACACTTTTGAAAGTTGAGTGACCTAATTGGAACACTTTTAAAACATGGTTACTATTCTACAAAGTTACCCCAAGAATAAATAAAGTCATTTATTTTTTGTTTGAAGAGCATGGTTGAGTGGGTTTTTTTTTTATGTATGGTCCTACATGAATGGTACCGTTTTTGTGGGTTGCTTAAATACTCGCCTTACTTGATTTTTGCGAAACAAATATCTAAAAGACAGACTTAGAAAACGTAGTTTTCCAATAAAAGAGTTAACACACGCAGTTTTCCTCTAAATTAACCACTAATTTACGGATTCTTTTTAAATAAACGACCGTATTAGCAACCCGTTTTGGGACAATGCATTTTCTTTAATTTAAGACAACTTTTGGGTCACAAACACTACAAGAGAACTAGGCTATCATCGACAGAAAATTTCAATCAAAAAGCCACCGAAGAGTTACAAGCATAGCATATATGGACAAGTGTCATTCTAATAAAAATAATAACTTAAAAGAACTGTTAGGTAGCGTTCGTTTCATGGAATGGAATTGGGAAGCTTTTCTTTGTAAAATTGATCTTGGTTTGGGGAGGGAGGAATTTGAAATCCAATGAATTTCTTTAATCAATGAAATTTGTGACTATTTCAACATTCAATTCCATTCCTTCATTAGAGTGAAGGATTTCTAAGGAATGTTGAAATAGTCACAAATTTCATTAGAGTGAAGGATTTCAAATTCCTCCCTCCCTCAACCAAGATCAATTTTACAAAGAAAAACTTCCTAATTCCATTCCATTCCATGAAACGAACGCTACCTTAGTGATTTGTGAATGTCTGAGTATCAATCGGTGATAACTGATAAGAGACCTACAATTATCTCAGTTACCTTTTTTTCATTTTTTTCATGTTCGATTCCCAAACAATTATCCGGTAATGCATTACCAACAAATGGCAAGAAACTACAACAAATTCAAATTAAAGCAAAGTACATACATACAAGTCCCAAAAGTCCTAAATACAACAGGTTCAGTTGGCGGAGAGTAGTGGCATCAAGCGGTAATGGTCTGTTGTCTGGTATAGAGAATAAACACTGTGATTGGGGTTTGAATTGTATTGAATTGTATTAAAAACTCAAACTAGGGTTACAGACTAGGGTGTTTATATAGGACACCATTTTATACATTTACCCCTACACTATGACATATTGTTTACTTTCCGACACTCCCCCTCAAGTTGAGTAGTGGGATCACCAATACTTAACTTGCTCAAACAGCTACTAAAGGCGTTTCCGTTGACAGCTTTTGTGAGTATATCTGCGAGTTGATCTTTTGACGAAACATACGGGAGTTCTATGATTCTTCCCTCCAACTTTTCTTTAATGAAATGTCGATCTACCTCCACGTGTTTTGTCCGATCATGTTGAACTGGGTTTTCTGAGATTTGTATTGCAGCTGTATTGTCACACATAACTTTACTAGAAGCCTTTTGGGAAAAACCAATGTCTTCTAGAAGCTTCCTGGTCCAAAGAACTTCGCTTAACCCTCGAGCTATACCTCTAAATTCCGCTTCTGCACTTGACAGGGCGACTACCTTTTGTTTCTTACTCCTCCAGGTAACGAGGTTTCCACCAACCAAAGAAAAACATCCTGATGTTGACCTTCGGTTTCCCTTATCTCCTGCCCAGTCTGCGTTAGTATAGAGCTCAACATTTAAATGTCCATTTGTTTTGAACAATACTCCATGGCCTGGAGTTCCCTTGAGATATCTTAAAATTCTCTGAGCAGCTTCCATGTGGGCAACTTGAGGTTGATGCATAAACTGACTAACCACTCCAACAGCATAAGCTATATCAGGGCGAGTGTGAGAGAGATAAATTAACTTGCCCACGAGCCGTTGATACCTTTCTTTGTCTGCAAGTTCTCCATTGAGTTCCATGTGAAGATTGTGGTTCACTACCATTGGAGTATCTGCTGGTTTACAATCAATCAACCCAGTTTCTGCTAGGAGATCAAGGACATACTTCTTTTGGCAGATGAAAATCCCCTGTTTAGACCTGAGAACTTCTATCTCGAGGAAATACTTGAGATTCCCAAGGTCTTTCATTTCAAACTTTGAAAACAGATTTCTTTTCAGCCGTGCTATTTCTTCTATATCATCTCCGGTAATAATCATGCCGTCTACATATATGATCAAGCAAGTTACAAGACCGTTTCTTCTCTTGAGGAACAGAGTATGGTCAGCGTTACTTTGGTGATACCCATACTCTTTCATAGCCAAGGTGAACTTTCCAAACCATGCCCGAGGAGACTGCTTTAGCCCATAAAGGGACTTTTTCAACTGACAGACTTCCCCTTCTTTAAAACCCCCTGAAAACCCTGGAGGTGCTTCCATGTAGACTTCTTCTGTTAGGTCTCCATGGAGAAAGGCGTTTGTAACATCAAACTGGTGAAGAGGCCACTCCATATTGGCTGCTACGGAGAAGAGAACTCTGATGGTATCCATTTTTGCAACCGGAGAAAATGTCTCAGAGTAATCGATCCCATACGTCTGAGTGTAGCCCTTGGCTACAAGCCGAGCTTTGTATCGCCCAATGGAACCATCTGTTTTATATTTGATTGAATACACCCACCGGCATCCAACTGTTTTCTTTCCTTTAGGAAGAATGCACTTCTCCCATGTGTTGTTTTTTCATAAGAGCGCACATCTCCACTTCCATTGCTTCTTCCCAGTTCTTCTTACCTTGAGCTTCCTTTACGGAATTAGGTATTTGTTCAGAGTATAGTGAAGTAACAAATGCTTTCGCACTGTTAGATAAGTTCCCGTTGACCATATTAGCTACAGGATACCTTGAATTTCTGGTTTCCCTCTCTGGGGAGTACCGTTTTGGAGGAACCCCTCTATTGGCTCTAGGAGGAAGAGAGTATCTTCCAGTTGTCTCTGCTGCACCTGGTGGTTCAACATGTTCAACCACTGGTTCAATTTCAACTTGTTCAACATTTGGTTCAACCTGCTCTGTAAGTTCTATTGTTACCTCATAGTTACAAGACGGCGCATGACATTCAGGGTTCTCAGTATTTCATACCTCAGGTATCACGTTGGATGGACTTTCTTCAGTGGTGCTATGCTCCGCAGATTGTGTGGCTGTGTTTGAAGGACTCGCAGTACTGTGAGGAAGTTCTGTTGTTACTTCTTCAGATGAAGGAAGTTGGGTTAGCCAACTCAGAGGGTCTATACATTCATTCTCCCCTGACCACTCAGTTGGGTGTCATAAAAGTATTCTGTTTCAAGAAAGTCGACGTTCATTGTGGTGAACATTTGATGAGTTTTTGGATTATAACACCGGTAACCTATTTGGTCGATCCCATAGCCGACAAACACACATTTCTCCGCACATGGGCCGAGCTTGTTTCGGTTGACTTTGGGTATGTGAACAAATGCAGTACACCCGAAAATTCGAGGTTCAAGTGTAAGAGGATGGGGAATACTGGCAGACTTAGAAAGACAATCTAAAGGAGTCTTAAATTTAAGAGCTTTTGTGGGAAGCCGATTCAGGAGATACACAGAGGTTGCAACTGCCTCCGGCCAGAAAGATTTAGGAACCTGAGATTCGATCAAAAGGGCTCGAGTCATTTCAAGAATAATACGTTTTTTCCGTTCGGAAACACCGTTTTGTTCGGGGGTATGAGAACAAGAGGTTTGATGAACTAATCATTGGGTTTTAAAGAACTGTTTCATGGATGTATTGACAAATTCTCCCCCATTGTCGGATCGAAGGATTTGGATTTGAGTTTGGAATTGAGTTTGAATCATAGCATAAAACGTGATAAATTTTTCGTAGACCTCGGCTTTGTTTTTCAAAAAATATACCCATGTCATGCGAGTGCAATCATCCACGAATAGTATAAAGTACCGAAGACCCTGCCCCCCCCCCCCCATCACAGAAGCAGGACCCCACACATCAAAATGGATTAGTGAAAAATGTGAAGCAACTTTCGTATTGCTAGGTTTAAACGGTTGTCGATGGCTTTTAGCACGAAGACAGGTTTCACAATCTATTTTTCCATTTGAAGGGTAGAGTTTTGGAAACAAAAGGTGCGAATAGCCATGGGATGGATGCCCCAAACGTCTATGCCATAGCCAGGCTTCCCGATTTTCGGTTCCATGTGCCAACATCACAGTACCTTGTTGAGCCACTTCATCCACGTAGTACAATCCTTGGCGCTCAGTACCACGTCCAATAATCACACCCGTCCTGATATCCTATAGAAGGCAAAAAGTAGGGTGCATTAGTACCGTGCAATTCAACTCTTTGGTAATATGGCTAATGGAGAGTAGTTTGTGTAATAATGATGGAACATAGAGACAGTTTGATAATTTCATAGTTGGTGAAATTTCAATAGTCCCTCATCCTTTTACTTACATCATTCCATTGTTTGCGGTATGGATTTGAGTTTTTTTAGGATTGGACATTGATTGTATGTCCAACGATTCAAATGTCATGGTTTCAGTGGCACCAGAATAAAAAATCCAAGAAAAGTTTTTCCCATGATTGATTTCCATTTTTTACGGATAAGGAGCCGAAGAACCCGAATCCCGGAAGCGAATGGAAGGATCGAAAGATCGACTTAGGGCGAGAGGTCAAGCCGGGAGAGATAGCGACCTCGCACACTAAGCCTGTCTTCTCCTCTTTGTCGAGCTACCGGCGACCGGAGAAAGGAATGGTTTGTTGATGAATCCGAAATGGATAATGGTCTGGTCCGAAATGGATAATGGTCTGGTCCGAAATGAACAAATGGTAATCCGGAATGGTCTGGTCCGGGATGAAGTTCGGAATGAACAACTGGTTATCCGGAATGTAATTGTCTGGTCCGGAATGAACAACTGGCTATCCGGGATGTCTGAAATGGGCACCTTCTGATCCGAAATGAGACATTCTGATCCGAAATGAACACCCTCTAATCCGGAATGGTCCGTGATCCTTTTGATTGATCCGAAATGCAAGTTAATAAACACTGTGATTGGGGTTTGAATTGTATTGAATTGTATTAAAAACTCAAACTAGGGTTACAGACTAGGGTGTTTATATAGGACACCATTTTATACATTTACCCCTACACTATGACATATTGTTTACTTTCCGACATGGTCAACTTCAAATGTAGTTAATTAGCAAGTTTATAGTGAAGGGGGGGGGGGGGAGGAAAGCATTCAATGGTAGTGCAGTGGTAGAGTGATGCCTAGAACGATCGTGGAGGGAAATGGGAAAGGGGTGGGAGAGAGGGAAATTAAGATGAGTACCTGGTTAAAATATTTTAACGTAAACCTTTCAACAACATTATGGGCAAACAGTCTGTCACTATTTTGGGTTATTTAGAAAGAAAAAGATAAAGTATATTCCAAATACCTTATAATATACATTTTGTTATAATAGGTCATATTGGTGTTACTGGCAATTGTATGATGATTAATACACTGATAGGGGGTTTTTGTCACACCCCTTTCTACGGCGGAAGCACGAGGTGTGATCATGAAAGGTTCTCATTGCATACGAAGAGTAAACATACTACATGCTCAAAAATAACTTCGAATATTACATTACCAAAAACATATGTCAAGTGTTTACAACACTAGATAACATATTGTCTTAAAAGTCACGACTTTATTTAAAGATAAACAAAGCGACATCCACGAGCATGAGTAAGACCACGCGCACATCCATCCTAGTTACCTGAAATACATGTGAGTTTTTGGAAAAACGTCAACATAATGTTGGTGTGAATTCATGCAGTTTTGTATTTCACGTTTGTATACTTGTATGAAAACATAGTTTGTGAGTAAATCAAGTTTTCATATATAATTTCAGTTTCATGTGTACACCACGTACACATGTATAATTCAATTTCTTCTTGAGTACCCCACGTACTCAAGTATAATTCTCATTCTCTTGAGTACCCCACGTACTTCAAGTATAATTCAATCTTCTTGAGTACCCCACGTACTTCAAGTTATATATCAATCTTAGTATGGTATGAATTTTATGTAAATACAGTATTTCTGTAATTATCAGATTGTTAATGGGTTGCAAAGCCATTAACATGTGGCACGTCATAGGAAGTCACCAAACCTAAGGCATTTAATTGGTATGTTCTGAGACACAAAAGCACTCCTCGGTTCTCGCCCCGACCGAGAGTGTGGCTGCCAGGCACCCGTTAGATCTAACCTTTTGTTCTGCGGTCTAGGTATATTGTTGATTAATGGTGCTTCTGTACCCTATTCGTGACACTATTTCTCATAACGCATCCTACTTGGTTCTCGTCCTCACCAAGCGCGTTTCTTGTTATCATTTCTCATAGCGCCTCATACTTGGTTCTCGTTCTCACCAAGTGCGCTTCTCATATTCTTATATTTCGTCACACTTGGTTCTCGTTCTCACCAAGCGTACTTCTCGTATTCTTTTATTTCGTCACACTTGGTTCTCGTTCTCACCAAGTGTACTTCTCGTATTCTTTTATTTCGTCACACTTGGTTCTCGTTCTCACCAAGTGTACTTCTTGTATTTATATCATACCATTTATAAATATTGTACGTTTGTACATGTATTTCACCCCCGAAGTTATAAAAACTGAAAACAGTTAAAGAGAAAAGGGGGAGCATGAACTCACAACTTTGCGTTCCTAGCGTCGTAAACTCCACCGGATTTGCTTACTTAACGTCGTAACCTATACGCGTTTTCTTAACGTTAGTCACTAGACTTGCGTCGCACAAGTACAGTCACTCTCTTTTGTGTATATTTTCTTGTGTTAAAAATATTCTCATATTTTTAACTACGTATCTTACTTATATTATTTTCTCTAAAATAAATATAAGTCTTTTGTGTTTTGCACTTTGCACCCGAATTATGTATCTTGTATGTTGTATGTGTATTTTTAAGTTTATACTCCTCACGAGCATTTAGTGTATTTTTAAGTCTTAATACACTAGCACGTATAACACATACTATATACACTTAGCACAAAAATTGGTGATAAAATAATATATATTTTTCTCTCAAAATATACATACTTATATCCACTTTTATTCTTGAAGAAATCATCATTTCTTATCACCAAAAATTAGGGAAACCTTGGTAATACTTTTAAGCACATTTTTAGGGAATAAGTTTCTCAAAAACTTATATTTTTCTAAGTGTCAAAATTTATAAAAATTTTGACAGAGTTTCCCCTAAAAATGGAGGTTTCCCACGTTTTCAAAACGTGTGTTTATTTTCTTTTAAATCATCATCAATCATCAACAACAATTATCAACAATAATCGTCAACAATAATCACTAATTTCATGAACTTGAATATTTACAAAAATGTGTAGTAACTTACTAGCACATTTAGTGAGCCTTGTTATCTTTAAAAATAAGTTTAATTTCTTAAAAACTTTATTTTTAAAGATTATGAAGTTTTACAACTTCTAGTCGGTTTTTACGAAAATTATTTCTTTGTTAAAGCTTTTGTTACACAAGTATCCATACACTTGTTTGTCCACAAAAACCACTTTTGTTTGTGTAAGATCCGGTTTAGAACATGTGATTTCTTGGACACTTGGTCCTTTGAAAATACCGCTTGTAGATACGTAGATCTACTAGTTTTAAACACTTTTGTACAAGTTAAAACATTTTTACACAAGTTCATGGTTTATGTGTGGTAGGGTTTCACCTTTTAACCCTTATTACTTCTAAAATAGCTTTATGTTAAGATCCATGATCTTACCAAACCGGGTTAAACGATGATCCGCGCTACCACATCATAGATCGGGTCTAGATAACCATATATTTCAAATACTACAACTTTTACACAACTTATGTGCTATTAACCACCATTTTTCATGCTTTTAGTAGACTTTTGTGCATCTTTTCGCATTTTAACGAGATTTAACCAACACAAATCCTTTTAACCACTTTAGATAAGTTCAAATATGAGTTTTAAGTGTTATACCTCTAGCTCAAGGCTAGGGAAGATTCTAGACGAAAAACGGGTGGATAAAAGCAAAGTGGAGAGGTCCTTCGCGTTCCGTTTGCTCCAAGGCTCCTAATACGTGACCCTTAACACTTGCAAGTGATTGGAATGGCTTGAAGCAAAATCGAAAATGATGTGTGATATAGGGGATGCTTGGCCGTGAGCTTTCTAGAGAGAGGGAGGGAGTTTGGTTGTTGAGTTTGTGTGTGAAAGAACTCATATGTCTAAGTTGGATCTTATAGACAAATTTTTGTGTTATTAACCAATGGAAAATATGTCACTTAGATATTAGACCAAGTGATTAAAATAATCAAAAGTAATCTAAGGGTGTCCCCCTTAGTTTGGGGCCGGTTAGAGAAAAGGGGTGGGTCTAGTTCGGTTCCAAGTATTAGTTAGGTTAAACTAAGTTAAGTGTTTAACCCCGTTACTAATGTATAGCGTGTTTTAGCGGGTGTTAGGGTAACCAGGGACCCTAACTAGCTCAGAAAAAGATTCATAATGAAAATAATAATATTTTCATGTTCCGGGTATAGTCCGGTTGTTCGGTTACATACCGATTCGTTAAAGCGCTAAATTACACTTTTTAGTGTCGTTTAAGTACCTTTCTTGTACTCTTTCAATTCCCAACACTTAGGGAAATATTCTGGATAATAAAACGACATTTCTGCATAATATTTATATGTCTAAATGCTGATTTATTGCTGAATTATATAAATTATGCACTTAAAGTGCGTTTCGGGTGCTTTTTAGTGCTTATATTTGCTTTCGCATTGCATATATATTAACCCTTGTATGTACTCTTGGGTTTTAATGCATTCTTGTTGTCGGACCTACACCTAGGCTCCAATTTTATTGTCTGGCTGCTTTCTGCAGTTCCGTTGACACAGCGTGTCTTACCGGTGAGTTTACTAGTATATTTGACGCAACACTATCGTTTATGCATAAAGCAGTATTTTGTAGTATACAACATGCATGAATTCACTTGTTTAATCATGTGTTCAGACATTGCTGACACTTAAACTCATAATTGCAGTCATTAAGCAATAATTAATGTGTACGGAAATTACCGGTTTGGGCCAGTTGTCACAGTCTCCCCCCGTTAAAAGAATTTCGTCCCGAAATTCAGACTGAACTCACTCTCGCCGGAGTATTCTTGAATAGGTGGGGATACTTTTTCTTGAACTGGTCTTCACGTTCCCATGTGTACTCGGGTCCGTGCTTAGAGCTCCAACGTACTTTGACAAGCTTCACACTGCTCCTCCTGGTCTTGTTGACTTTCCAGTCAGTAACCTCAACGGGTTGTTCTGTAAATCGGAGGGCTTCATCAATATGTATTTCATCCATCGGGATGATCACGTTTTCTTGTGTTGGACTCTTCTTCAGGTTGGATACATGAAACGTATCATGTACTCCATTAAGTTCTTCCGGTAACTCCAACTTGTATGCCACGGTACCAATTCTCTTCAAAATTCTGAATGGTCCGATGTATCGTGGATTCAGCTTTCCACGCTTTCCAAACCTGACTACGCCCTTCCATGGTGAGACTTTTAACAACACTTTGTCTCCCACCTTGAAATCTACCGATTTTCTATTTGGATCCGCGTAGCTCTTTTGTCGCTCTCGAGCCGCCTTAATGCGCTCTCGGATCTGCGCAATCTTGTCGGTGGTCTCTTGTACAAGTTCAGGACCAACCATACGTTTATCTCCGGCATCTGCCCAACATAAGGGCGATCGGCATTTGCGGCCATACAGAGCTTCGAACGGCGCGGCTTTTATGCTCGTATGATAACTGTTATTGTAGGAAAACTCAACTAGAGGTAGATGAGTATCCCAGCTGCCGCCTAGATCCATGACACATGCGCGAAGCATATCTTCTAACGTTTGTATAGTCCGTTCGCTCTGGCCGTTTGTTTGCGGATGGAATGCCGTGCTCAGATCTAACTGAGATCCAAAGGCTTCCAGAAATGATTGCCAGATTCTTGAGACAAAGCGTCCATCTCTGTCTGAAATGATTGAGATTGGCACTCCATGACGTGCCACAATTTCTCTTAAATATATCTCTGCAAGTTTTCCAGTGCTATCCTTTTCTCGGATTGGTAGGAAATGCGCAGACTTCGTCAATCGATCAACTATTACCCATATCATATCGTGCCCTCTCGGGGTCCTGGGTAATTTCGTTATGAAGTCCATCGAGATTTGTTCCCACTTCCACACGGGAATCTCTGGTTGTTGTAGTAGGCCGGACGGTTTCTGATATTCTGCCTTAACCTTGGCACAGGTTAGGCATTTTCCAACATACACAGCAACGTCGCTTTTGAGTCTCGGCCACCAATAGTATTCTTTCAAATCTTGATACATTTTGTCCGATCCTGGATGGATCGAATATCTCGATTTGTGGGCTTCATTAAGGATGACTTCTCGTATGCCACCATAGAGTGGAACCCAAATACGCTTTTTAAAGTATAAGGCTCCCTCTTCATTTGGCACCATGTATTTCAGCATACCCCGTAGGTATTCAGCTTTACGGTTCTCTTCTTTAAGAGCTTCTTGTTGTGCATCTCGAATGCGTGAAGTGAGGTTCGTTCGAATCGTCATTTCCAATGCTCGAACCCTTAGGGTCTTAACCCTTTCTTTTCGGCTCAACGCGTCCGCTACAACGTTCGCCTTTCCAGGATGGTACTTAATCTCACAGTCATAATCATTTAGCAGCTCGACCCAACGTCGCTGGCGCATATTCAATTCCTTCTGATCAAATATGTGTTGTAAGCTTTTATGATCTGTGAAGATTGTACATCGAGTACCATATAAATAATGTCGCCAAATCTTCAAGGTGAATACCACTGCACCCAGCTCCAGGTCGTGAGTGGTATAATTTCTCTCATGAACCTTCAGTTGTCTTGAAGCGTAAGCGATGACTCTTTGGCGTTGCATGAGCACGCAACCCAAGCCTTGTCGAGAGGCGTCGCAGTATACCACGAAGTCTTCAGTGCCTTCGGGTAATGATAGTATCGGTGCATCGCATAGCTTGCTCTTAAGTAACTGGAAGGCTTCTTCTTGTTTGTGACCCCAGTCGTACTTCTTGTCTTTCTGTGTAAGGGCCGTTAGCGGTTGAGCTATCTTCGAGAAATTCTCAATGAATCGTCGGTAGTAGCCCGCTAAGCCCAAAAATTGACGAACTTCAGTTGGGGTCTTGGGAGCTTCCCAATTCTTTATTGCTTCAATCTTGGACGGGTCTACATGAATGCCCTTCTCATTCACCACGTGACCAAGAAATTGTACTTCGCGAATCCAGAATTCGCATTTCGAGAACTTTGCATAAAGTTTCTCTTTCTTCAGTAGCTCCAGAATAGTTCTGAGATGTTGCTCGTGCTCTTCTTTTGTTCGCGAGTAAATCAGGATATCATCGATAAATACAATCACGAATTTATCGAGATATGGCTTGCATACGCGGTTCATTAGGTCCATAAAGACCGCTGGCGCGTTCGTCAATCCAAATGGCATCACAAGAAATTCGTAGTGCCCATAGCGTGTTCTGAATGCAGTCTTTGGCACACTTTCATCTTGGATTCTCAGCTGATGGTATCCAGATCGAAGGTCGATCTTGGAATAGTAGCTTGATCCTTGCAGTTGATCAAACAAGTCATCAATCCTCGGTAGCGGATACCGATTCTTGATTGTGAGCTTGTTCAGTTCCCTGTAATCGATACACATCCGCAGTGATCCATCCTTCTTCTTCACGAATAATACTGGAGCTCCCCAGGGTGAGAAGCTTGGCCTTATGAATCCTTTATCCAACAACTCCTAGAGTTGTGTAGATAATTCTTGCATTTCGGATGGCGCAAGTCGATATGGAGCCTTGGCTACAGGAGCGGCTCCTGGAACCAAGTCTATGTGGAATTCGACTTGTCGTTGCGGAGGTAGTCCTGGCAGATCTTCAGGGAATATATCAGGAAATTCCTTCACCACAGGAATGTCTTCGAGTTTCGGCTCCTCGGCCTTCTTGTCTATAACGTGTGCTAGGAAAGCAACACATCCTTTCCTTAGGCACTTCTGTGCCTTCATACAACTGATGATTCGTAGAGGCGCGTTTCGTCTTTCTCCATGTACTATGAGAGTTTCATCATTCGCCAGAGGGATGCGAATGATTTTCTCAAGACAAATGACTTCCGCTTTGTTCTTGGACAACCAGTCCATTCCGACTACTACATCGAAGCTACCCAATTGAATAGGTAAGAGGTCGATGCTAAAATTTCGTTCGCCAAGTTCTAGTGTGCAGCCTCTGACAACTTTGCCCGATTCAACAAGTTTACCATTGGCTAGTTCTATGGAATAAGGAATTTCTAATCTACTAGATTCTACTCCGAGTATGCGTTTAAATTCCACAGACATGAAGCTATAATCGGCGCCAGTGTCGAATAATATGGATGCAAAGTGATTGTTAATGAGAAACGTACCGGTGACCACGTTAGGGTCCTCGCGTGCGTCTCTTGCTCCAATCACAAATGCTCGAGCTGGAGCGTTGTTTCTCTCTGGGCAGTTCTTCATGAAATGATCATTGCTTCCACACTTGAAGCATCCTTGCCCTTTCCCGTTGCCATTCTTGTTACCAGCACCGTTTCCATTTCGGTTCTTTCCTTTTCCCCAACAGTCTTCTGTTTGATGACCCAATTTACCACATTTGTCGCACCTTGGAATGCGACAAGCTCCCTCATGATGATACTTACACTTTTGGCATCTAGGCATGGAGCCTTGGTATGCTTTAGTTGCATGGGTTTTCGTCTCCTGGGATGGGTTAGCGTCACGCTTCTTGCTGAAACCCTTGTTGTTACGAGTTGCTTGGTTCAAACTGGCATGCTTTCTCTTCTTGTCGCCGGACGACTCAGCATGCGTCTCGGTCTTCTATGTTGGGTTTAATGACAACTTCTTCATACGAACACAATCTTCAGTAAGGCTGACAGCCAGAGTTACAGCCTCGGTGATTGTTTGTGGTTTGGCCGACGTCACCATGCCACGAAACTCTGAGGCCAGTCCCCAAATGTAACGTTCAACACGCTTGAATTCGGGAGTCACCATGTAGGGAAGTACTCTAGACAGATCGTGGAACCTTCGAGTGTAACCATTGATGTCAGCACCTTCCATAGTCAAGTGCCAGAACTCTGTTTCTAGCCTTTGGAGTTCTGCACGAGAGCAGTACTTCTCTCTCATCCTTTCCTTCAGTTCCTCCCAAGTGAGGCCATAAGCGGCGTCATCACCCAAAGTTTGGGCTTGCAGGTTCCACCAAGTCAGAGCTTCATCGACGAATAACCCAGTAGCAACAGTGACTTGTTGATCCGCGGTACACTTGCTCATGCGGAAAGTAGCTTCAGTCTTCTCCGTCCAGCGCACAAATGCTACTGCACCTCCTGTGCCGTCATAATTCATCGGCTTGCAGTCGAGGAACTGCTTGAAAGTGCAGCCTTGAGCTGCATTGCCTCCAGACGAATCTCCATTCCCATTACGCCTAGCGTTGCTTGGTCCTCCACTGTCTTGAGTTCGGTTCGCCTCGTACTGGGCGATAGCAGCGGAGATCCTTTCCTCCAGTAGAGCGTCCAGCTCTTCAACAGTTCTTGGCAGTGGGGGAGGAGGAGGTAGATCATCATTGCGAGCATTCACAGCTTTTCTGGGTGCCATGTTCTGACGAACGCAACCCAATAGGTTTAGGCACTTGTTTGATATCGTTACAGTAGTATCATATATATTCACAGGTATATATACCACATAAGTGACGTCAAACAATTATTACTCTAGCAGAGTATTTAGTAGGCTTGCACTGAGGGAATCTATACGTGACAAGACTTGCTGTGATTTCTGTGCACTGAATTCCATAATTATGTATGCATCCATAATTACGTAACTCCTTGCACAGTCCGCACAGTTCGTTTCATCCTCGTATTTCTTCCTTCAGATGGGCCATCGCTTTCAGGTAAAGTCACATATACTTGTGACATTCTACTTCTAGTACATGCTAATTATCACACATAATTGCAAGTAATTTCTAGTCAACGACAAGTGCTACTCAAGTGCACTCTAAGTCTCGTAGTGTCTTTTCTAGACTCATGTAGACGGTTTCAGGCAGTGGATGTCGCGGGACGTTTTATGCAATGAAAACTCTTTGAAAATTGTTTTCGTGAAAGGATCCTAGAGATTGTAGACTAGACTCGAGAAGGAATTCTGGTTCACTAAAATCGCAGCTCTGATACCAATCTGTCACACCCCTTTCTACGGCGGAAGCACGAGGTGTGATCATGAAAGGTTCTCATTGCATACGAAGAGTAAACATACTACATGCTCAAAAATAACTTCGAATATTACATTACCAAAAACATATGTCAAGTGTTTACAACACTAGATAACATATTGTCTTAAAAGTCACGACTTTATTTAAAGATAAACAAAGCGACATCCACGAGCATGAGTAAGACCACGCGCACATCCATCCTAGTTACCTGAAATACATGTGAGTTTTTGGAAAAACGTCAACATAATGTTGGTGTGAATTCATGCAGTTTTGTATTTCACGTTTGTATACTTGTATGAAAACATAGTTTGTGAGTAAATCAAGTTTTCATATATAATTTCAGTTTCATGTGTACACCACGTACACATGTATAATTCAATTTCTTCTTGAGTACCCCACGTACTCAAGTATAATTCTCATTCTCTTGAGTACCCCACGTACTTCAAGTATAATTCAATCTTCTTGAGTACCCCACGTACTTCAAGTTATATATCAATCTTAGTATGGTATGAATTTTATGTAAATACAGTATTTCTGTAATTATCAGATTGTTAATGGGTTGCAAAGCCATTAACATGTGGCACGTCATAGGAAGTCACCAAACCTAAGGCATTTAATTGGTATGTTCTGAGACACAAAAGCACTCCTCGGTTCTCGCCCCGACCGAGAGTGTGGCTGCCAGGCACCCGTTAGATCTAACCTTTTGTTCTGCGGTCTAGGTATATTGTTGATTAATGGTGCTTCTGTACCCTATTCGTGACACTATTTCTCATAACGCATCCTACTTGGTTCTCGTCCTCACCAAGCGCGTTTCTTGTTATCATTTCTCATAGCGCCTCATACTTGGTTCTCGTTCTCACCAAGTGCGCTTCTCATATTCTTATATTTCGTCACACTTGGTTCTCGTTCTCACCAAGCGTACTTCTCGTATTCTTTTATTTCGTCACACTTGGTTCTCGTTCTCACCAAGTGTACTTCTCGTATTCTTTTATTTCGTCACACTTGGTTCTCGTTCTCACCAAGTGTACTTCTTGTATTTATATCATACCATTTATAAATATTGTACGTTTGTACATGTATTTCACCCCCGAAGTTATAAAAACTGAAAACAGTTAAAGAGAAAAGGGGGAGCATGAACTCACAACTTTGCGTTCCTAGCGTCGTAAACTCCACCGGATTTGCTTACTTAACGTCGTAACCTATACGCGTTTTCTTAACGTTAGTCACTAGACTTGCGTCGCACAAGTACAGTCACTCTCTTTTGTGTATATTTTCTTGTGTTAAAAATATTCTCATATTTTTAACTACGTATCTTACTTATATTATTTTCTCTAAAATAAATATAAGTCTTTTGTGTTTTGCACTTTGCACCCGAATTATGTATCTTGTATGTTGTATGTGTATTTTTAAGTTTATACTCCTCACGAGCATTTAGTGTATTTTTAAGTCTTAATACACTAGCACGTATAACACATACTATATACACTTAGCACAAAAATTGGTGATAAAATAATATATATTTTTCTCTCAAAATATACATACTTATATCCACTTTTATTCTTGAAGAAATCATCATTTCTTATCACCAAAAATTAGGGAAACCTTGGTAATACTTTTAAGCACATTTTTAGGGAATAAGTTTCTCAAAAACTTATATTTTTCTAAGTGTCAAAATTTATAAAAATTTTGACAGAGTTTCCCCTAAAAATGGAGGTTTCCCACGTTTTCAAAACGTGTGTTTATTTTCTTTTAAATCATCATCAATCATCAACAACAATTATCAACAATAATCGTCAACAATAATCACTAATTTCATGAACTTGAATATTTACAAAAATGTGTAGTAACTTACTAGCACATTTAGTGAGCCTTGTTATCTTTAAAAATAAGTTTAATTTCTTAAAAACTTTATTTTTAAAGATTATGAAGTTTTACAACTTCTAGTCGGTTTTTACGAAAATTATTTCTTTGTTAAAGCTTTTGTTACACAAGTATCCATACACTTGTTTGTCCACAAAAACCACTTTTGTTTGTGTAAGATCCGGTTTAGAACATGTGATTTCTTGGACACTTGGTCCTTTGAAAATACCGCTTGTAGATACGTAGATCTACTAGTTTTAAACACTTTTGTACAAGTTAAAACATTTTTACACAAGTTCATGGTTTATGTGTGGTAGGGTTTCACCTTTTAACCCTTATTACTTCTAAAATAGCTTTATGTTAAGATCCATGATCTTACCAAACCGGGTTAAACGATGATCCGCGCTACCACATCATAGATCGGGTCTAGATAACCATATATTTCAAATACTACAACTTTTACACAACTTATGTGCTATTAACCACCATTTTTCATGCTTTTAGTAGACTTTTGTGCATCTTTTCGCATTTTAACGAGATTTAACCAACACAAATCCTTTTAACCACTTTAGATAAGTTCAAATATGAGTTTTAAGTGTTATACCTCTAGCTCAAGGCTAGGGAAGATTCTAGACGAAAAACGGGTGGATAAAAGCAAAGTGGAGAGGTCCTTCGCGTTCCGTTTGCTCCAAGGCTCCTAATACGTGACCCTTAACACTTGCAAGTGATTGGAATGGCTTGAAGCAAAATCGAAAATGATGTGTGATATAGGGGATGCTTGGCCGTGAGCTTTCTAGAGAGAGGGAGGGAGTTTGGTTGTTGAGTTTGTGTGTGAAAGAACTCATATGTCTAAGTTGGATCTTATAGACAAATTTTTGTGTTATTAACCAATGGAAAATATGTCACTTAGATATTAGACCAAGTGATTAAAATAATCAAAAGTAATCTAAGGGTGTCCCCCTTAGTTTGGGGCCGGTTAGAGAAAAGGGGTGGGTCTAGTTCGGTTCCAAGTATTAGTTAGGTTAAACTAAGTTAAGTGTTTAACCCCGTTACTAATGTATAGCGTGTTTTAGCGGGTGTTAGGGTAACCAGGGACCCTAACTAGCTCAGAAAAAGATTCATAATGAAAATAATAATATTTTCATGTTCCGGGTATAGTCCGGTTGTTCGGTTACATACCGATTCGTTAAAGCGCTAAATTACACTTTTTAGTGTCGTTTAAGTACCTTTCTTGTACTCTTTCAATTCCCAACACTTAGGGAAATATTCTGGATAATAAAACGACATTTCTGCATAATATTTATATGTCTAAATGCTGATTTATTGCTGAATTATATAAATTATGCACTTAAAGTGCGTTTCGGGTGCTTTTTAGTGCTTATATTTGCTTTCGCATTGCATATATATTAACCCTTGTATGTACTCTTGGGTTTTAATGCATTCTTGTTGTCGGACCTACACCTAGGCTCCAATTTTATTGTCTGGCTGCTTTCTGCAGTTCCGTTGACACAGCGTGTCTTACCGGTGAGTTTACTAGTATATTTGACGCAACGCTATCGTTTATGCATAAAGCAGTATTTTGTAGTATACAACATGCATGAATTCACTTGTTTAATCATGTGTTCAGACATTGCTGACACTTAAACTCATAATTGCAGTCATTAAGCAATAATTAATGTGTACGGAAATTACCGGTTTGGGCCAGTTGTCACAGTTTTCTTGTCTTAGTGAGTTGGTTTAGATTACACAAAGTCACATTTGGTCATAACAAGTCATTACGGTGTTAATGACATGTGTATGATGATTATTACACTGATGAGTCTTATCATGTGCTATTGAGTTGTTTATTTGTTACACAAAGTTAGATTAGGTCATAAAATGTTAATTTAGTGTTCATGACATGTGTATGACAATTAATATATGCATAAGCCTTGTTATGTGTTAGTAAGTTGGTTAGGTTATACGAAGTTAAATCGGATCATAAAAAGTCATTTTGGGGTTATGAAGGGGTAAGGTCCCAAAAACCTTGCTTCAAGTACTTGGGATCATACCACATCCTTATCCTTCTAACCCTCTTTAGACCTTGCGCGGCCGCGCACTGGTCCTACAAAGAGAACTTAGAAGAAAAATAATGAGCAACATCTGTGCGCCAAAAGGAAACTAGCTAAACATTGCGCCAATCTCCATAACAGTTAGGATAAAAATCCTAGTTGACATTTCCGCATAATCAATATCCAGACTTGGATAAAAACAACTTCTCTGCTACCACAGAATTAACATGAAAAAGAGCCACACAGGATTACAGCTATATCCTTTTAGAAGGCTCCATCGTGCACCACCAGTCGGTTATAACCGAATGGACACGTGGCATCATCCCAGGCCCTTTTGAAGTCACGATGATGGCACGAAATTGAAGAGAGATCTTCACTTGCCCACTTTCCACGTGGCAATGCCCCCACCGTTGATCAAAATCGCGATCCGTGTGCATACTCAAATCGTTAGTGATTAACAGAGGGAAAAATAACCGCTTACGGAAATAGCTCTTTCCGTCAACTTTTCACCAACAGGTTTTCCCGCCCAAACTTCGGCTATAAATAGAAAGATAATTCAGGTATAATTCTCAAGTTACATTCACTTCACTTTCAGTTCTTCTTCATCAAAACCTGTACTTATTCTCACGCCGTACGGTGGTCACGGAGAGAACCCCCATTCTCCTCGTGACGAGTCTAACGGTGGTTGTTTTGCAGTTATCGTGAGAGGAAGAAGATCATTCACCCACGAATAAAATGAGAAGAGATAAACCCCTTTTATGCAGATTCGAACCCCCTGGTTCAGTTGATTCCGGTCAATTAAACCAGTGTTTCTTCATTGGCGCCCACCGATTTCTCAGTTTCATTCATCTCTTTTCGTTTTGATTCACTTTTTCATCTTCGTTTTCTCAAATGAAAGAAACTCCGATAAACTGTCAATCCGGCCCTCGGCCAAATTTCGCTCACAATACCCAAGTTGAAGGGATGGTGGAAGAGGCTTCGGATGATAATGGATTTCAGTACACTGAAAATCATCCGAACAAACCTGTCACTCCGGGAATGCAACCTGAAATTCCAATAAACTCAATTTTACCTCTCGGAGAGACCCTCATTTCCTGGTATGTCAGATCCCAAGGAGCAATTAATACTGCATATGCACAACTCTGTGCACAAACTGCTCTTCCCACTCAGTCATGAAGACCTGTATCTCATGCTCGAGCACCATCGATACCTCATGTTTTACATCATGAAGCACCATCACAAGTTCAGATAGAAGACACGGAGGTTTACTCTAGATCTCCCGCAAGGTATGAGTCTACTCATTCCAAAAATCGACGAAAAGAATATCACGATGAATCTCATTCTCACCGAAGGCAATCGGTTCACTCCAGGTTGGGCCCGCATTCTCACCAGAGGCGGGACACCCACACCAGTGAGTACGACAGAACATATCACGAAGGAGACAGTACAAGTGTGTTCAATCGGTTGCAACCGAATTACAAAAGTTGTAAACCTCGTGCGGTCTATAACCATGAAGCAGAACACGATTACAAATTGATCTACCGCCCGGCGGAGGCAGTAGAAAATTCCAAGTTCATCAGTGAGATTGCTTTGGCTCCTTTGGAAAAGCAAAACTCCCATCTAATGTTGGCAAGTTCAATGGCATGACAGATCCGGATGACCATCTTCGGGTCTTCACTAGTGCAGGTCTGGTAGGAGGATGGACCTTACCAATGTGGTGTCATTTGTTCATCTAGACTCTCACAGGTGTCGCGCGACTATGGTTCGATAACCTACCTATCGGGAAGATAACATCATGGGTAGACCTGCGAGAAAATTTTTTAGTACACTTCAGCCAACAGAGGAGGTCTATCCAAGATACTTCAGACGTGATGAATATTTGGCGACGCGATGAAGAAAGCTTAGAAGATTTTATCACACGCTACAACAAAGAAGTGCTTGAGATAGGAGATGTTCATGAGCACTTGCTTAGAGCACAGTTTAAGTATGTCGTCCTCTATGACGACATGATAAAGGTTTTGTCCAGAACGAAGGGGCTACCAAAGAGCTGGGAGAAGTTGATGGCGGCAGCCAAAGTGTACGCCCAGACAGAGAAAAACCTCACCACTAATAGACCACCTCCACCGCACAGTCGCCCAACAGATATAAGCGCCAGTGGCAGCAAAAAGTTCAAAAAGAATTGGCGTGATTCAAATTCTGGAAACTACTCATCTGAAGATGCGCGAGCCACTATAAACAAACTCGCTGCCAAAGAGAGACAAAACAAGAAAATAGAGAGAGGCAGTGGACCCCCTGACTAAAACCCTGACGGAGGTGCTTAGCACGGAAGACTATCAGTTCAAGACCCCTCCGCTAATGAAGAATAAGAGGGGCCAAGATCCGAATCAATACTGTGACTATCATAAAGATAATGGTTACACTACCAACAGATGTATCTCTCTCCGCACTGAGATTGGAAAAGCGCTCAAAAGTGGTGAGCTCACCCACCTATTGCAGAATGTGCGCAAAGATATAAAGCAAATTACTCACGGCGAGGAGGGCCCGAGCAAGAAGGCGAAGAACTAAGCAGCATACTACAGTCTCCTCACATGATTGGTCAAGCTCTGTAGCTTACCAGTCCATGGTGAGGACTAAAGTATGGGTAAGTTAAGTTTCATGTAATTATCCTAAATAGTTGACTTTGTATCACGGCCCAATATCCTACAAATATAATCTTTACTTGCTTTACTATGTGTATAAAATTACATTTCCACATATATGAAAGTTCTTTTGTATTAAATTGCATATCTAGATCGTATAGATTGTCTTTCCACATGCATCTCAGTGTCTATATCCTGGCGTTGTGAGTATATGCTTACTACTATTCCCACACACACCACACCACACCACACCACACCACACCACACCACAATGCAATCCCAAAAGTGAGAAAACCCTATGACATATGAGGTATGTTCCTAGCTCTATTAAACTAGTTGGCCTCTTTAAGAGTAAAAAATGTCAAAAAGCATGCGACTTAATAAATTTTCACACATGTAGAAACCCATCTCATAGCATGGGCACACATGTAGACGTATGGAGAAGCACAAATGAGCCCATACAAAACCATTTGGGCACATTTTATTCTTAGACTACCAATTCCAACAAACTAGTTACCACCAAAGTAACAAAAAAGTTCGAGTAATATACATTACATGTGAAAACCAGATAGTTTGCTGAGACGAAGAAATCAAGAGCATATATAGGTTGTCACACCCCAACCAATGGCGGAAACATCAGAGTGAGACAAAGACGGGATTGCAATAGACTTCATAACGACTAATTGTGAAAATATTTAAATAATTCAATTTCGTTGATGCTAAAAAGGCAAGTACATTGTTTCGGAAATAAAAGTACAACAAGTCTCAAATAATAAAACGACATGAAACGGAATACATAAATTTAAATCTAGGTGTGTTTCTAATCCACCCTAAGTAGTGTTCTTCATCAACATCAACTAGTTTCCTGCAACATGTATTAAAATAATGATCAACAAAAGTTGGTGAGTATACAAGTTTAATTACATAGCATAATGGTGAATAAAAGTTGTCTCGTATCCAACATGGTAATTTGCATACATTGTTACTAACATACTAACATGTGTTAACTATAAGTCAAACCAAAGTGTACCGCAATCATGCATACCATTGTCGCCAAAACGATAAGGTTGTAAAATAGTTTACTTAACAATACCACAAGAATACGGGCGGTGCATTAATCCTATAGCCCTATAATTGTTAAGGTAGGCTTGCAAAGTTAATGAGCATATAGAACATAAGTATAACATAGCATGCGATTAACAAGGAGAATACAAGTATCATGTTATTAATGGGTAGAGCATGTGCGTAAACAAGTTTAATCGTGATTGGTGATTTTTGTATATGTGTACATGTTCCACCCAAAGTGTAAAAAACGGAAAATAGGATCGAGTATACTCAAGGTTTTGCGTATAAATCCCGTGTGCGTGAGTGGTGTGTTTAGAGTTCGAGAACACAGAAGTTACCCTACATTAGGGGAAACGGAGGTGTGTGAGTATTCGGATTTGATAGAGAGTTTGGGTTTGAAATTTTAATTATAAAAAGTATAAATATGCGAAAGTATATCTTGTCTAAATACTTGTTTTGACACTAAGTTTTTAAGTGATTTCATGGATTCTTATTGAATCAAAACCGAGGAGTGTAGAACGAAGATAAAATAACCTATGTTCATGACATATAACCATAATCCGGTTATCATCAAGAATTTGGTTATATTATATATTATTGGTCCATCATGTAGTATCATGTGGTGTCATATAAGTCAAGCATGGAGGCATGAATAACCTCATTGTAAGATTCACCAAAGCACAAGGTTTATCATCATAGTTGATAAACCCGGTTGGTCATGAATAAGAATAACATAAACTAACAAATTTTGCCAAGTAGACAAGTAAGATCAACCCGGGTGTTCCATACCTATCATGGTAAATGTTGGAGGTGCGGCGGGGTTGTCTTATTTTGAGTTTTGGAAGCTATTTGGATGTTCATTCACAAGTCTACAAGTGAGGTAGTGGAACTAGATTGGAAAGCCAAGACTCCCACGGTTCACACTTCTACCAAAACACAAGTTCATCCATATTGAAGATTGTAACACCTCGGAAATTCATATCAAATCATATGGCAACACGTGTCCAATCAACTCTCAAATATGCCAAGTTATTTGGACAAGAAGTACTATATGTGTAAAATTGTGGAAGATTGGGTGTGGAGAGATCAATTGTGTCAACATGGCAAATTTTGGCCTCTGAGTGACCCTTACGGACCGCGAGGCACATGCCTTACTGACCGTGAGGCATATGCCTTACTGACCGTAAGGCAGATATAAATAATATTTCTGGTAATCCCTTACGGACAGCAAGACCTTTGTCTTACGGGCCGTAAGGAAATTTGAAATTGTGGGTGCGCTACGTCCTCACGGACCGTAAGCCACCACCCCTTTCGGTCCGTAAGGGGTGCATCTGGCAGTTTTGGCAGACTGCCATGGCAGCCTGCATTTCTTAACACATAGTTCGCGATTTTTCCACTTCTTTCTGCTTCAAACACATCATAAGGTACTTGTAATCATCTGGAGATCATGCCAACACTTGGCATGATCCTATGATCAATTTGCAACTATAAATAGCACCTCATTTTCACCATTTTTTCTTGCTCATTCACACTTTCTTCTCTCTAATCACTTCTGGAGTGCTTCTGATCTATAGAGGCCTCTTGCAGGAGTTTAATCTCTGCCTTGAACACTTGTAAGTGTTCTTTCATAGTTCTTTTCATCCTAGGCTAAGTTTGTCACACCCTAACTTTTGCGGAAGCGTATGATGTGTGACTTGTTCAATACCATTGCATTCAATTATAATAAACAACTATATGATTAAAACATGATGTTCATCCATTCATAAGTTTGAAAAGTTACAAACACAAGTCTTATAAGTTTCAACCCAAAATCCTCAAGTTATGATACAATACAAAAGTGAGTGACATCTAAACTTGGACTTTACGTCTTAAAAACAACACCAGCGCCCAAGATCCATCTTGTTTCCTGAAATACATGTAATTTTGAAAACATCAACAAAAGTTGAGCGAGTTCATGTGTTTCTGTATGAGTTCGAATAATCTTGTAAACATTTGTATGTATGTCTTTGTAAACCGATATGAAAGCAACAAGGAAACAGATCAATTAATGGTTTGCAAGGCGATTAATATGTGTGACGTGATGCAGGAAGGATCAATCCTAGCGGATTTTGTACCAGGCTTCCGGCTGGAAGACATAGTCACCTCATGGGCCAAATCCTGGTCCTCATGGGTGGGGCTCACAACACCCAAATAGATCTATCACTCATGTCCCTCGGTCCTATTACGAGGATTAATGGTCTTAAGCGTTGTACCCACCACTCACATGATCTAACAGTTCATTCCTTAGCTAACCATACCATACGTAAACGTTTGTAAAAAAATTGTAACATGTAGTTCACCCCCTAAGTTATAAAACTGAAAACAGTTAAAAGAAAATGGGGACATGAACTCACAGTCTTGCGTCTCGAATCCGATGTAACTCAAAGCGGCTACTTGTTCACACGACTACCTAAAAACATACTATGGTTTATTAGAGGATAGGTAGTGCCTTGACTTTTAGTCTTAATTAACATCTTTGAGTTACGTTTCCATGTGTCTTAATATTTTCTCCAAAGTATATAATTATTTGTTAAAATAATAAATATTTTAACTTAAATTATATTTATAAAATCTTGGAATATTAGTTAAAATGATATCTTTTAACTTGCCACATAATGTATTTGTACATGTATAACTTCCCCAAGGATGGGCGTATTCATACTCGTATTCTTAAACTTGTATATTTTTGCCAAGTATCGGTGGCGTATTCCGGTGAATTTATACGTACGAGAATACGTATTTTATTGTGTTTATTAAGTATTCTTATACTTAATTTTTGTATTAACTTTTTTCCGGAATAATACTTCTAATAAAAATTCACCAATATATATTCTTAAAATATATATTTTTAAGAAATCATTTATAGAAATTTATTTATACTTCTTCTTGGCAAAAATGTTTATATTTTCATATAAATCTCAAAAATAATATATTTTCAAGATTATCTTAGGAAAATATTTATAAATCCATTTTCCACTCAAAAATAATATATTCTAAGTTTATTTAAGAAAACATATATATTTTCTCCAAAAATAATATATTTTCTAGTAATTCAAGAAAACATATATATTTTTCTTTCCCAAAAATAATATGATTTCTTCTTGTAAAAAATATGATATAATTTTTTAATAATTGTAAAATTCATATTTTTGTTTTATTGGTGTCCAAAATTCCGTTTACCAAAATATACTCATGAATCTAATTCAGGAATATTTATGTAGGTTATATTCCTTGTTCGGTTTCTTCCAATTTTTGGGTATAAATTATATATTTATTTCTTGGGATTTTGGTAATATTTTGTGTTATAATTTCTTGGTATTTTGGTGAGTTATATTATTTCAAGTCCTAAAATAATATAACTAATACACATAATATACAATTAATCACACACATGGTGACATCTAAGTATGTATTCTCCTAAATACATATTTAGTCACTTTTATTATCAAAAACCAACCTCCAATATTTTGTAATTTTTGTAACAAAAATTATGGTAAACTTTATATGAAAATTCATGGTTAAAATATACTTGTAAATGTTTGTTTAAAATTATTTTTCTAAGTGTTTAATTTCTAGAAAATTTTTTCCATAGTTTCCCCTTAAAAATGGAGGTTTCCATGCTTTCAAAGCATATCATTTTCTTTTATAAATCATCACAATCAACAACAAATCAAGCAATACTTACCAAGTGCCAAAAATCATGCATTTTATACTACTTTATGAACTTGAGAATTTATAAAAATTTGTAGTAACTTGGTAGTGTGTTTAGTAAGCTTAGTTACCCTTCAAAGTGTGGTTGTTTATTTCAAAACATCATCCTTGAAGATTTTAGATGTTTACAACTTGTAAAATAATTTCCTAAAAATGTTTCTTCTTGAGTTCTTGTCATTAACATGTTTCTACACTTGATTAACCACTAAAAATGTGATTAGTTTCTTTAAGAACCAAGTTTATGTAAATCTTGTAGTTTAACTTAGTTTCTTGAGAAAATTATTTTTGAAATCACATATTTACAAGTCTTATACTACACTTTGATCATCATCATTCAAGAAAACATTTCATACTTCAAGTTCATGCTTTTACATAAGGATGATCATCTTGATCTTTCATAAGATCATCCTCTTATCTTGCTAGATTATGTCTTTAATCACTATCTAGCAAGTTCATATGATGTTTATCATCATTAACACAAACAATCAACAATCAAGAAGCATAACAACACTTAAACAACATGATTCATGGTGATTTTTAGTCTTATGTTAAAGATTATGTTCTAGATCCTTAGTGTTCTTCATGATTATTTTCTTGTTTAATCTTTTAACCAACTTAACAAGATGTAAAATGGGATTAAGATGATCTTACTACTAGCTCAAGGCTAGGGATGAACACAAGATGAAGATGAATGTGGTGGTTAATAGCACTTGAAAGAGATCCTTCAATCCCCAAAGGCTCCAAGCTCCTTAAACATGCTCCTATCACCTTTGTATAGCTAGAGAATGGATAGAACAAGCTGGAAAGATGGTGATGGTGGGTGTGTTGGTTTCGGCCGAAGGTAGAGAAGGAGAGGGAGAGTGTGTGTGTTGGTGATGATAAGAATGAAAGATGTTGAAAGACTTAGGGTCCTTATAAACTTACTTCCAACCACATTTAATCTAATGTATAATATGTTGTAAAAGGGGTAACATAATACATTTAACAATTAGAATAAAATCCAAGGGTGGGCCACCCTTGGTGACCGTAAATAGGAGGGGGGTCTAGAGTAGCTTGTAAAGATTAGTTAGTTTTCTAGTTGAAATCTAATGCTTAAGTTAGGGTATGTAATTGTTATGTTGTTATATAGTGTGTTATGATGTTCGGGGACCATAACTAGCTCGAAAATGATAAAACAATGCTTCTAGTGAAGATTTGGTGTTTCGGGTAGTGTCCGGTTGTTCGGTTGGTTACCGGTTCGTTAAGGTGCTAAACTATGCAGTTTAGTGTGCTTTATGTTACCTTTTGTGACAGTTTTGATTCCCGACACTTAGGAAAGTATTCTGGACCATTTAACCATAATTTTGCATGATATTAAATTGTTTAAATGCTGAATTTTGCTAAATTCTGCAGAATTCTGCAGTTTGTGTGAGTTTTAGGCACTTTCCGGCACTTAAACTATCACTAGGAAGGCAGTTTTATGATCCTTACTTTCCTACACACTATACTACTGTAACTCTTGTTTTTTGGCGCATTTTGGGTCTCAATACCATGTCTGTCTATGTACTAAACTTTGTCTGCATTTTTCTGATTTGTCTGATAACTGTGCTAACTTTGTTTCATGCATCGTTTGAATCAATAAGTGTTGCATGCAATAATGATATGACATTTTGCAATATATGATGCACATGTATGTATATGACAATAATCAGAAAGCATTCGTGTCATAGACTTTAAATCAGCACAGTCATCAATGCACAAATTACTGTTTAACGTTATACGGAATATATGGAAAATTGCCAGTTGTCACATTCTCCCCCCGTTAAAAGAATTTCGTCCCGAAATTCAAGCTGTGTTATCAGATGCAGGGGAGTTGTGAAACGAATGTGAATATCTTGATTTGTTTTGGTCTTACACTCCCAAGTAAACTTGGGGTCAAAACGTGAATTCCAAGAACTTTGACAAGTTTAATACGACTTCTTCGTGTCTGGTCAACTTTCCAGTCCGTAACCTTGACAGGCTATTTTGTAATTTGGAGTTTGTCGTTGACGTGAATCTTGTCTGCGAGAATAACTACTGTCTTGGAGTTTCTTGAGGATTGACACGTGAAACGGGTCATGAACACTACTAAGTTCTTCTGAAAGCTTTAGTTTGTATGCAACGGTTTCGATCCTTTTCGGGATCTCGAAGGGTCCTATATACCGTGGGTCCAACTTTCCACGTTTACTAAATTGTACCACGCCTTTCCAAGGCGAGACTTTTAGTAAAACCATATTTCCAACTCTCAAATTCCAACGGTTTCTGCCGCTTGTCGGCATAACTCTTCTGTCCATAACGGCAAATCTGATATGACCACGTATCTGAGCAAATCTTGACTGTGTTTCTCCTGAACTACTCGGGGCCAAAAAGTTTCAAATTCCTGGTCTCTGTCCAACACAGCGGGTATCGTCACTTACGTCCATAGAGCTTCAAATGGAGCGGCCTGTATACCGATGTGATGACTATTGTTGTAGGAAAAATCCACCAAGGGCAAGTGAGTATCCCAACTCCCACCAAAGTCCATCACACAAGCACGTAGCATGTCTTCTAATGTCTGAATTATTCATTCACTTTGGCCGTCCGTTTGGGGGTGAAGGGTTGTGCTACGATTCAACTGCGCACCAAACGCGTATTGAAACGTCTACCAAATCCTTGACGCAACGTGACCATCCCGGTCGGACATGATGGATACATGCACTCTATGACGTGCCACATTCTCTCTCAGATATATCTCTGCCAACTTCTTGACGCTATCTCTCTCACTGATAGGTAAGAAATGCGCAGGCTTTGTGAGTCGGTCAATAATTTCCCAAATCATATCACGTCCTCTTTGTGTCCTTGGTAACTTGTAATGGAGTCCATGGATATCTGTTCCCACTTCCAGACGGGAATCTCCGGTTGTTGCAGTAATTCTGGCAGGTTCCGGTATTCTACCTTAACTTTGGCGTAAGTAAGGTTGTTACCCACATATATAGTGATGTCGGCTTTCATCTTGGGCCACCAATACCAATCTTTTACGTCTGGGTACATCTTGTCGGATCCAGGACGGACCGAGTACCTCGACTTATGAGCTTCGTCCAAAATAAGTACTCATAGATTGCCGAAGAATGGTGCCCAAATTCGCTCCATGAGTATAATATTCCGTTTTCCTTTGCAACCAATGTTGCTTCCATACCATGCAGTGATTCAACTCGTAGGTTCTCTAGTTTAAGTGCTTCCTGCTGGGCTCCATGAATCTGAATGGTGAGATCGGTTTGTGATGCCATCTTTAAGGCTCGCACCCTTAGAGGCTTTGTGCGTTCCTTGTGATGTAAGGCGTTGGCTACAGCGTTCTCTTTACTCGGGTGTTATCTGATCTCACACTCATAATAATTCAACAGCTCAACCCATCTATGTTGTCTCATAATTAAATCCTTCTGATCAAAGATGTGTTGCGAACTCTTATGGTCTGTAAAGATCGTGCAACAAGTATCATACTAGAAATGATGCCAGATCTTCAACGCGAAGATCACAACACCTAGTTCAAGGTTGTGCGTCGTGTAGTCCCTCTCATGCGCCTTTAATTGACGTGACGCGTAAGCGATGTCCTGGTCCTGTTGCATCAACACGCAACCAAGACCTTGTCGAGAAGCATCACGGTAAACTACATATCCATTGGTACCTTCGGGTAAAAAAAAATAAGATAGATGCATGGCAGAGTTTATCCTTAAACGTCTTCCAAGTTGTTCCTTGTTTCTCTCCCAATCAAACTTCTTATCCTTTTAGGTTAGGGACGTTAATGGTTGAGTAATACTTGGAAAAGTCCTCTATGGATTGTCTGTAATAGCCTGTTAACCCCAGAAATTGTCGTATCTTAGTTGGCGTCTTAGGGGTTTTCCAGTCTTGATCACTTCGATCTTGGCAGGGTCAACATGAATTCCATTCTTATTCACCATGTGACCTAAGAATTGCACCTTGCGAATCCCAACTTAGCACTTTGACAGCTTTGCATGTAACTGTTCTTTCTTCAAAAGCTCCACGGTAGCTTGCAGATGTTGCTCATGACCTTCCTTGATCTTTGAGCAATTAAGAATGTCGTCAATAAATATAATCACGACCTTGTCCAGGTATGGCTTACACGCCCGATTCATGGGGTCCATGAATACTGTCGGTGCATTTGCTAGGCCAAACGGCATGGCAAGGAACTCGTAATGCCTAAGGCGAGTCCTAAAGGCCGTTTTGGGGATACTTTCTTCTTGTGCCCTCAACTAGTGATATCATGTCCTTAAGTCAATCTTGAAATAGTAGCGGGAACCTTGTAGTTGATCAAATAAGTCATCAATTCTCGGTAAGGGGGTATCGATTCTTGATGGTTATTTGTTTATCTTCCTGTAACTTATGCACAATACTTTATCCTCACTAGCTCGTCTGAGTTCCTTTCAGAACAGGCTGTATGCACATACGAAAGTTGTCGTCTTTCTTTCTAACAAATAACACTAAGGCTCCCCAAGGTGAGAAGTTCAGCCAGATAAATTTCCTTGTCTGGCAGCTCTTGCAGTCGCGTTGAAAGCTTCTGTATTTCGGATAGGGCTAATCGGTAAGGTACCTTTGCCACTGGTGCCGCTCTTGGCACTAAGTCTACTCGAAACTCTACTCGTCGCTGTGGAGGGAGTCCAGGCCAGTCTCCGGGAAAGACTTTCGGATATTCCTTCGCAACAGGCATGTGCTCTAATCTTGGCTCCTTGGTCTCCTTGTCGCCGATATGAGCAAGGAAGGCTATGAAGCCTTTCTGGAGACACTTCTGCGCTCTCATAACCAATGTGAAAGGTAACAGTCTTCCGCCTTATGAGGCCCAGTGTCCTCGCACCAACTATATGAAGGTCGTGTTCTGTAAGTGTTTCATCATTCGCAAGAGGGATGCGAACGATTTTCTTATGACAAACAACCTCAGCTTCATTGTTGGATACCCAATCCAAGCCGATTATATCATCAAAACTTTCCAAACAAGCTGGTAGTAGGTTAGTAGAAAATCTTCGTTCTCCAAGTCCAAATGTTCAGTCCTTGATAACTTCATCATCCTTGACTAATTTCCCACTCACTATTCCTATTGAATAGGGGGGTGTCTACATTACTTGCCTTCATGTCGCAACCCCCGTCCCCTGACAACCCGGAAACGGGCGGTCGCGGCCAGTTTTGGTGGTATCTGTGTTTTATCTTGTTTGGCAGCGGATTTTACATCAGGACCGTAGTTAGGAAATATTTTATCAGAGTAAAATACCACACTTTCATAATATTAAACATGTGGGAATAATCCCAAGTTTTAAGTACACACATTTTCATAGGGATAAACCCTATTTTATTTAAATAAAACATCTCTTTATTTTAGGTAACTTTATAGCCACTTTTCCAAGCCTTCAGTGCTGTCCAGCTAGCTTCATTTTAGCTTTCACATTTTGTTACCTGAAGCGCGTTTAAAAACATTTTGTTAGTGGGAAATACTGGTGAGTGAATCCCAGTTTAATCAAGTTAAGTAAAAACTATTGTACAGTATTGAGGGCGGTCGCGCAATTACATTTGTTTCCATCTACTTAATTACCACCCACGGTACTATCAACCCGACTTGTGGTCATGTTACTCCTCGCAAGGCAGTAACAAATTTTGTATACAAAACCCCAACATACCGACAATAATTGTAGAATACAAATACTCAATCACTGTTTAATATAATTTAATTTAGCTGAGGTTTTGTAAAAACAGTTTGCAAAAAGGAGATTACTCACATTGCTGTCTTAGGTTTCCTTTAAGGGTTTCCTGGTGATTTTCTATAATTTACACAAATGCACACGCGTTAGTACAATAACCCAATATTTACATTAGTAATACCCTCCTCGAGACGGCATTCCAAAGACTACGTCGGGCAGAACCACGACAGCCGTTACGGAACCCTGGATCAATCGGGCAGCATATCTAATACGTAACTGGGGGTTATGATACTTACAACGAGGCAGAACTTCGTTATTTAGGGGGATATTATGCCCGGAAATTATCTTTGCTATTCAGAATATTGAGAGAGAGATCGAGAGATGAACGAATTGAAACTAAGGCTGGAGGCCTCAATTTATAGACAACCTTTCGACTTCCCTCGCGGCCCGCGAAGAACGTATCCAAGAGCTACGCAGCCCGCGTAGTAGGGGTAGTCGGGCCTAGCTTGTCCTGGTCACCACTATAGGCTCGACATTTGTACAACACGTGGCACCACCGGGTGCAGCCTGATCCCCCATCTGTCGCGGCCCGCGTAAGAGACCTAAGGGGTCTTCGCGCCCCGCGACAGCTCATTAAAATTTGTTTTTAATTAATTTTAATAAAAATAAAGGTATTCGGGCCCTGTTCTCGTATACGGGGTGTATTTTATGACGTGTTGGGACATTTTTAAAATATATTAGGGTGTCGAAAATATTTTAGGAGGGTTGTTATACTCCAGAACAAGTAGGTTCTAAATCCTATAAGTACAAGACTAGAGTCAGCGCCAGTATCAATCAAAATGGATGCATAGTGTTGGTTCATACAGAGCGTTCCCGTAGCTACGTTCAGGTCCTGGCGTGCCCTGGGTGCTTGTTGGGATTGAACCCTACCAGAGGAACAGATAATTAAAGCCAAAACTGGGTCAGAGCAGTGGATCCAGAATAAGCAGATGTTATATACAAGTCTCTCCCCTTGAAAGTGGCTTCAACATCTGCTGACCTCCTATCTACTGATCGTACAAGCTACTGACCGTCAAACTGCTACTCAAGTGAAGACCTGATCTGCTGTTCAATCTACTGCCTTGAGTCAAGCACTGCTGATCCGGACAAGTACTGCTGGGTTCACAGCAGTGGAGGGATGCAGCAGTTGTTTATTCTGTCTTTATGAAATGTAATGTAATAAGCAGTAGTTAGTATAGCAGTGTTTGTATAGATCAGGGGTTAGAGTTTGTTAGGAGGTTAGATGTCACTTTCATGGTGACGTCAGCTTAGATGCTCAGTGGTTTGCTAGTGCCTATAAATAGAACAGTGCTTTGTACTGTTCTATTAGCTCTTTGCAACAATCGTCTTCTCTGCACGAACAAACACTGAGCTCTGGCTGAGGGGGAGTTTGTATCAAGCATTGCTTTGTAATCGTATTTGAAACTAAATTCAATCTTTCGATTCATAGTGAAAAGTGTTTTGATTAAAGCAATACTCTCGTTTGATTGTATGCAAAGTTTGTTTCCATTTTAATTCCGCTGCACAACTCATTCATTTCCATCTTAATTTCAAACGAAAAATACAATCAAAACCAAACTCAGATCCAACAATTGGTATCAGAGCTTGGACAGTCAAATTTGATTTAACAATCATTTTGACATAAATAGTTCAGCTCAAAATCGTTGATATCGATAGTTTGTTCGTTTTTGTTGAAAAACAGAGCAAGGTTTAATCACCATTAAAGTTGATTAATCAGTGTCTGTAAAACAACCAGGATGACGTCACAATCTCAAGATGATAAGAATAACATTGGCTCACTTTTTAAACCACCTATGCTTAAAAGAAATGAATACAACATCTGGGAGCGAAGGATGGATCACATCCTTGCTCAACAGAACACTGGAGGTTGGAGGTCTATTGTTTTTGGTCCCCATGTTCCTATGGTGCCAAGTGCTGAGGATCCAAAGAAGTTCGTACCAAAACCTTATGACAACTATACTGAAACTGATTTTCAAAAGTTCAAACTCGATGCCAAAGCATTTAGCATCATAGCATCTGCATTACCAAATGAGATCTATGTTGGACTGTTACATTGTAACAGTGCCAAAGAGCTATGGGATGCATTGAAGGAACAGTTTGGGGGAACCGAAGAAGTTATTGAAAACAATAGAGAAATTCTGAATCAGCAGTATGAAACCTTCTGTCACATTAAGGGTGAATCATTGACCCAACAATTTGAACGTTTCAGCTGTCTCATCAGTGAGCTAAGACTTGTTAAGGTTGAATTTCCAAAATCAACACAAAATAGCAGGTTTCTTAGATCGCTACCTGATAAATGGGACACAATTGCATTTGTGACTAGAAACTCTGTTGAGTTCAAAGATCTGACCCTGACCCAACTTCATGGTAGACTCCTGACTTATGAAAGGGAGTTGAACCAGAAAAAGAAGTTGCAAGAGTCTGGAAAAGCCACTGGTGATTATTCATTCGGTAGCACAGCTCTTCTTGGTCAGGAAGAATCTGGTAGCAGTAGTAAGGAACGGGGTTATGATCATTTCATTGATATAACAGCTGGTGGTAACTTTACCAACCCTGATCCTCACTCTGCAAATTATGCTTTTACTGCAAACACTGAAAACCAGATGTCAGATAATTTGTGCTTTGAACTCAATGATTTACAACATTTTGATCCCACTGACTTAGAGGAGATGGACATTTTGCATCAGTTGGCTTTGCTTAGTGTGAGAACAAGCAAATTCTATAAAAGAACAGGGAGAAAGTTCCCAGGGTTACATGGGAATCTAAGGGTTGGGTTGGATAAATCGAAAATCAAGTGTTACAAGTGCAATAGGCTAGGTCATTTCGCTAGGGAATGCAGGAGTCAAACTACTGGTCCTATAATCACTCATCCTAGCTCAAACCCTAGACCTCAAAATCAAAGCACTGTGCACTATACCCAATATACCCCTGCAGCTCATGTTAACACTGCTCATTATGCTGTTGCCCATGTGCCTGTGCATTATGTCTAAACCGCTGTTCCACAGATTCAATATGTTCAAACCCCTGTCCCCCAGGCACAAGTGCAATCTGTTGCACCTCAAACAGCTGCTCCAGCAGTGGTACAACCAGATCAGCAAAGTTTTTTTTACTCAAGGCTTTGTTGACTAGAGCAGCATGCCTGATGAGCTTAGTGATGAAAATTTTGCACTCTATGCTTCTAATGAACCTTCTAATGATGAGATTTGTTTGATGGCATTAGAGTCAATACCAGAGGGGATTGAAACTGAAGGTGAACAGCTAAGTGATGAAACAGTGGATGAGGTGACTGAAGTAGTTGTTAATGCAGTTGCTGGTGAATTGTTGCTGGGAGAAAATTCAGAAATCCTGATTGAACCACTGACAGACCCATGGTCCAAAGAGGACAAAGAAGAAGAGGAAGAAAAGAGAGCAGGTGAGAAGGGAGTAAGAGTTGATAATGAAGAAAATCATCAATGTGATTGTGCAATGATGGCTCCTGCCAAGGTATCTCCTCAAGTTCTTGAAAACTGTGTTCTGACAATTGCATTATTGCTTTTGCTAACATCAAAGAGGTAAATGAAAACCTTCGGAATAAAATCTTAACTGATGAAGTCAAATTTGAGAGTTCTTTAAAAGAACTTAAAAACAAATTGACTGAAAAAGAGAAAGAGATCAGCAGTCTTAAAGAAGAGCAAAGCATAACCAAAACTCAACTCCAAACTATGGTAGAAAAATACCAAGTTTGCAAAAAGGAGTTGGAGTCCACCCAGATCACCTGTGAAAAATGGGTGGAATCATGCAAAGGGTATGAGGTTATGCTTGAAAAACAGATTAAAAGCAATGTAAAATTTGGTGTTGGTTATAGAAAACATGATGATGAAAACACTGCTTTTGAAAAATCTGTTCAAACCACTGATGTAACCACTGAGTTCATCCCCACAAACAAGAATGGCCAAGAAGTGAAAATCACTGATAAACTTGGAAACAAAATCACACTTGACAGACCAATGGGATCCTCTACTTTTGAGGAGCTTGAAAATTATCAATTTAAACCAAAATGGTCAGATGAGTGTGATATTCTTGAAAATTTCAAGCCCATGGACTTTACATCAACTGATGGTGTTAAAGCTCCAAAAGCTAAAGTCATTCCTCTCAAGGACATCCCAACAGAAGTTAAAACCTCTGCTGCAAAGGAGTCCGAAAAGAGAAAGAAGAAAGAAAAGATCAATAACATGTTTTGTGAATTCTGTGAGAAAAGGAATCATCTAACAAAAGACTGTTTCCATTTAAAAGCTTATGATTTGAACAAAACAAGTGTCATTGTTCCAGCTGAAAGCTGCATTGTTTGTGGTAAAACAAACCACAAAACTCAAGCATGTGTGTATCTCAAAAACTTTGATGTGAAAAAGAATGAGTACATTGCTAAAACATCCTTGAGTCCATCAACATCATCTGTCAAATTCACCAAGAACCAACCACTGTTTGAGCCAGTTCAAACAACTGTT
Organism: Helianthus tuberosus; assembly: GCA_030545235.1. NCBI lineage: Eukaryota > Viridiplantae > Streptophyta > Magnoliopsida > Asterales > Asteraceae > Helianthus > Helianthus tuberosus. Next base: position 41,023,828 of record CM060384.1, on the reverse strand, counting down.
ACAAAACAGCTGAACCAAACATCTGTCAAAAGAGATGTTCAGGTTACTGATGCACCCCCTGCCAATCAGTTCAGAAAAGGCAAGGAAAAACAGTCTTACCAAAGGATTCCACACGTTTATGAGGCCTACAAAAGGCCCTCTAAACCAAAAGTGAGCAGGCATCCTTTTGGGTACCAACAGGTGATTGGTCAAGACCCCCAACAGTGGTTAGCAAGAAACAGTACTAGAACTGTCCAAACCCCTGACCTAACCACTGTCCATCAATGTGCATCCATCCCAGACACTGTTGAGACCCTATCCAAAGCCTTATTGGCTTTGGAAACCCTAATGAACTAATCCTTTTACTTCATGTGCAGGGAGCTTCTGCCTGTTTAGATAGCCTTTGGTATGTTGATAGTGGAGGCTCCAGGCACATGACTGGATGTAAAGCCCTACTCAAAGATTTCAAAATTCATGGAGGGGGTGATATATCCTTTGGGAATAACAGTAAAGGAAAAGTTATGGGGTCTGGCACAGTACAGTCTGGAAATGTAAAATTTGAAAATGTCAATCTGATAGACAGTCTGAAATTCAACCTCCTGAGTGTTTCACAAATGAGTGACAAGGGGTATGGGTCATTCTTCACAAAGGAGTGTTGTAGGATTGTTGGACCAGAAATGGTCAAAAAGATTGAAGCAATAATAAAAACTGGTCAAACAAAACTTGTTGCTCAAAGAAGTGGCAATGTTTATGTTGTTGATATGTCAAAAGAGTGTCCCAGAGCTGATGCATGTCTGTTCTCAGCTGCCTCTAACAAAGAGACAGAACTTTGGCACAGAAGACTGGGGCACACAAATCTTAAGACAATCACTGAAATTTCAAAAAATGGTTTGGTAAGAGGCCTACCACAAAAATTGTTTTCATGTCCTGAACATTGCATTTCCTGTTTAAAAGGAAAACAGCATAAAAGTTCTCATAAGTCCATTGAAGAGTCCAAAACAACCCAGTGTTTGCAAATGCTACACATGGATTTGTTTGGCCCAGTTCAAGTCATGAGCCTCAAAAAGAAGAGATATTGTTTGGTTATTGTTGATGACTTTTCTAGGTTTACATGGACTTTCTTTTTACACTCAAAAGATGAGACTGCAGGCATTTTGCAAGACTTTGTGACACAGGTTGAAAAGCAATTTGACCTTCCAGTGAAAAGCTTCAGGAGTGACAATGGCACAGAATTTAAAAATAAGGAGTTGGATACCTTCTGTGTGAAGAAAGGGATTGTAAGGCAGTACAGCATCCCTAGAACACCAGAGCAAAATGGGGTAGTTGAAAGAAAGAACAGAACGTTGATTGAGGCTGCCAGAACCATGCTTGCTGATTCAGGTTTGCCATTAACTTTCTGGGCAGAGGCAGTAAACACTGCTTGCTATGTCCAGAACAGAGTTTTAATAAACCCCAGGCACAAAAAGACTGCTTATGAAATTCTGTATAAAATCAAACCACTGATCTCATACTTCAAGGTGTTTGGCTACCCATGCTTTATTTTGAACTTAAAAGATTCCATTTCAAAATTTGCAGCCAAAATTGATTGTGGTTATCATCTGGGGTACTCAACCACTGCCAAGGCCTACAAAGTGTTTAATACACGGACCAAGGCAGTGGAGGAGAATTTGAATGTAAAGTTCAATGAACGTTCATCAATGAAAATTCCAGCAAATCCTGCAGATCTGTTTGATCTTGATAAATTCACTTTTGAAAATACTGCTGTCAAGACTAACAGTGCAGGTCCATCAGAGGATTCAACACCAGACTATGGGTATGAAATCATCATCCCTCAAAGGTCTGCCAAAATGGGAAGAGCATTAGATGTTCAAAACAGTTGTCAAAGCTCAACCACTGCTACCTCAACAGTTGTTGACCAAAGTAGCCCATCAACCACTGCTTCCACATCCTCAAACACTGCTGACAAAAGTCCCCAAATAGTAGATAACAGTCAGCATGTGTCCACTTCATTACCTCCCCTTCCACCACCTTTTGAAGCCACTGCTAGATCATCAAAGTCCCCAGCAGTGGTTAGCTCAGATGATATACATCTACAGACTTCACCAACAAATGCCATCATACCATACCAAGGAGATTTAATCTTCTTGAGATCCCATCCACCTGATCAAATCATTGGCAACATAAATGAAGGGGTGCTCACAAGAAGCCAAACCCAAAACATTTGTCTTTTTGCTGGTTTTCTATCACTCCATCAGCCAGTCAAGTACCAAGAGGCACTGAAAGACAACAGCTGGGTAGAAGCCATGCAAGAGGAGCTCCAACAGTTTAAAAGACAACAAGTATGGGAGCTTGTACCACTGCCAGAAGAGGTTAGTCCCATTGGCACAAAGTGGGTCTTCAAGAACAAAACTGATGAAAGGGGTATTGTTGTCAAGAATAAAGCCAGGCTTGTGGTGCAAGGTTACAGACAGGAAGAGGGGATTGACTATGATGAAACTTTTGCCCCTGTAGCAAGATTGAAAGCTATAAGACTGTTCCTGGCCTTTGCTGTCAACCACAACATGAAGGTGTTCCCCATGGATATCAAAAGTGCTTTCCTCTATGGTACAATTCAAGAAGAGGTATATGTATTTCAACCTCCAGGTTTTGAGGATCCATTTTATCCAGATCATGTCTACAGGCTGAACAAAGCCCTGTATGGCCTGAAACAAGCACCAAGGGCCTGGTATGAAACTCTTTCCACATTTCTACTCTCAAATGGTTTCAAAAGAGGTACCATTGATAAAACACTGTTTCTAAAATGGAGAGGAAAGGATTTAATGATTGTCCAAATTTATGTGGATGACATTATTTTTGGAAGCACATGCAACAAAATGTGTGAAGAGTTTAGGGAACTCATGACAGCTGAGTTTGAAATGAGTGCAATGGGTGAGCTGCAATGCTTTCTTGGTCTCCAAGTTCAGCAAATGCAAAATGGTACTTTCATTCATCAAAGTAAATATGCAAAAGAACTTTTAAACAAATTTGATATGAATGATTGTAAACCATGCAGCATACCCATGGCAACAAATAAGCTTGTCATGTCTGATGAAAATGATGAGCTGATTGACCAAACTCTATATAGAAGCATGATTGGGTCTTTACTGTACCTAACTGCATCTAGGCCAGACATCATGTTTGCAACATGTGTTTGTGCAAGAAGTCAATCAGCCCCTAGAAAATCCAACCTTATTGCTGTAAAAAGGATATTCAGATACATAAAAAGTGCTCCCACACTTGGTATCTGGTATCCAGCTACTGGGAATATCCAGCTTTCAGGATTTTCAGACAGTGACTTTGCTGGATGTAACACCACAAGGAAGTCCACATCAGGAGGGTGCCAGTTTCTAGGTGATTGCTTAGTTTCATGGCAAAGCAAAAGGCAAGCAGTTGTTTCAACATCCACTGCTGAAGCTGAATACAATGCTGCTGCAAGCTGTACAGCCCAACTCCTGTGGCTTCAAAATCAGTTGCTGGATTTTGGTATCACTGCCTTAAAGACACCACTCATGTTGGATAGCCAGGCAGCAGAAAATATCATCAAAAATCCAGTTTCCCATTCAACCACCAATCATATCGATATCAGACATCACTTTGTGAGGGATTGCTATGAAAAAGGTTTGATTTCTCTGCATCATGTTCCAACTAAAGACCAGCTGGCAGATGTGCTCACAAAAGCATTAGATACTGCCACCTTTGAAAGCTTGGTCTCTAGAATTGGCATGCTAAACATGGAATAACAAGCAACATCTTGTTTTTCTATGAATAAAAGCATTAAAATGTTTTCAGAGTATCAAAAATCCATCCTTAAAAATAGTTAAAAATGAAATTTTCATTAAATCCTTAAAAGTCTGCCATAACCACTGATTGTTCAAAAGTCTGCTCTACTTCAAAGTCTGTCCACTGCTGAAAGCCATCCTCTGTCCACTTATTTCCTTGATAAACTCTGTTGTTCAAAAGCAGTGTCTTATCCACTGATATGCTATCCACTGATAGTAAAAATCATCCACTGCTTTCATTATACCGTTGTAACCACTGCCTTCATCAGTAACTTTCATAAAAGTACTGTCCTTCATTTCTTCAGAGTTTGGCATGTGGGCAGTACATAGTGGTCAGTACTTTTGTAACCGCTGCCACATCAGCCTTCACTTTTTCCTATATAAAACCCCCACTTCACACCAAAAACAGGGTTTTACGGTCGAAATGAATTCTCAAAAATTATTTTCTCAAAGCAGTTTTTCTTCACATTCCTTCACAAATTTCTTCGATCATCATCTCCAAAATGACAAAATCGAAGCTATCTGCAAAACCCACTTCCAAATCATCATCGAAAGCGGCCTCTCAAAAGGTCAATCCCACTGAAATCCCACACAAACCATCTCACAATCTTCTGGGTCTTCTCACAAAACCCGGCACCACAGATACTTTCGACTCCATCATCGCCAAAATGGCTAAATCAAAGTACAAAACTTTGTTAACAGCCGATGCACCAATTCACTTAGCAACCCAACAAGAGTTTTGGAAAAACACAACCCTTGACAAACAAGGTGAAACTGTGGTAGCCATTAACTCCTCTTTAAAGGGTAAAGTTATTCAAATCACGCCACAATCGATATCAGAAGTCTTTAAACTCGAGGATCAGCAAGGTAAAACTTCTTTCCCTAAAAACGAGTTAAAAATTGACTTCATTGAGAGAGGGTATGCAGACACAATGATGAAGAAAGCTACCTTACAAAAAGGTTTCTTTCCTTCTGCAACAAGGTTTTTATTCCATACCCTCTTAATGTGTGTTTCAAACAAAACCACTTCTTTTAATGAAATACCATTAAAGATTCAAAATCTGGGATATGCTATTCTTCAAGAAGAAAATTTTAATTTTTCTCGGGAAATCTTTAATGATTTGGTTAACAATGTTGAAACAAAATCATTCTTACTGTTTCCAAGGTTTTTAAGTTATTATTTTGAGAAGAAATTCAGTAAGGATGATATTGCTGCAATAAACCAAGGTGAATATTTTCAAATGCATAGCTTAACTGCTGAAACTTTTACAAAAATGTTAACACCTTGCAAAACACAAGCAGATGTGCCTGAGCAGATTTTAGCAGCTACCACTGCTCCTCAGGTACCTGCTGCTGATCCCACTGCTCAAGGTGATCAAAGTAGCACAACAACTGCTTTGAAACCCACACCTAAAATCACCAAAAAGCCAACAAAAAGAAAAACTCAACCCCCCCCCCCAAACCCATCAAAAAGGCAACTCTGGAGGATGAGATACCAGAGCTACTGCCAGTGACAGCACAAAAGTCACAAGAAACCACTGCTGCTACTTCCTCACAGCAGTTGGTACAAATATCTCAACCCATAGCTGAAACCCCTCCTGCTTCTTCACAAAAAGAACAGGTTGTACAAATTGGGACACCACATCATGATGCTCTGGAAGCACTTGTTTCCATCATCCACAGCCCACTTCCCGGGGCAAATCCTCTTTCTACACCAACCATCACATCCACAATTCCCACACCAACCAAACTTCTGTTGGATGCAATTGATTTGAACCAGGCATTAGCCAGTCCTTCTCAATCACCTATCAATGAGAATATCCCTCAACACATGACTGGGTCTGATGTATCAATCCTTGCTAACCCACCAACACAACCTGAGGAGGTTACACCCCTTGAGTTACAAGTAACTCTTGGTGGTAATCCAAGTGAAGCAGCCACTACAACTGTTGAACCCACCGATTTACAGTTGGACAGTGGTTACATTAATAAGACTTCCTTTGAGGCAATTCCTTACATAGCACCTCTGCCAACCACCAGTGGATTTATTTTTCCCACTGGCAACATCAAATGGTTATCAAGTGTTGAAGGAAGAAGACCCCAGTACCAAGAAAAAGGGGCATCAGCGGTTAGTGTTTGGAGTACACTCCCTACCTCAACCACTGATAAAACCACTGTTAGTGGGAAATCAGATGATCCCATTAAATTGGGTGATGATTTAAAAAGATCAGGATTTGACGGAACGAATTGAAAAATTGGATACATCTGTTGCAGATCTTAAAAATATGCTACAACAGGTGTTGAAAACACAAAAGATGCAATCCACTATCATTCCACCTCAAGCACCTGCTCCACCACAAGCATCTGCTACAAATGAGCTCTTGACCCTCTTCAAACCTTTTCTCCAACAACAAAAAGAGATGGCTGATCAGCAACATGAACTACATGTCCAAAAGCTGAGAAACATAATGGAGTCTAGGTACAAGAACACTCAAGCAGATATTAAGGCAATCAAGGCCCATTTATTGGAAACCACTGGCACTGCTCCTCCAACAGTACTTTTCATTGATCAACTTCCAGAAGATAATGCCAAAAAGGGGGAGAAAATTCAGGAGTGGAAGAAGAAGGGAATAGATGATGGTCTGTACATTGAACCTGAAAGGGATGCTATGACCAGAAAAATTCCTATGCCAGATGGTAGTAAAAAGGTTGATGCTACTCAAGAAGCACTTGATGAAGGAGTAGCAAGTGTAAAAAGGGATAGAATGGCAAAGGATATTTCAAGATGGAATGAGGAGAAAAGAGCTTTCATGGAGCTGTATGCGCAGGGTTGTTCTGGGTCAAAGGATTCTAAAAATCCTAAGACAAAAAGGAAACCTAAGTCCATCCCATCCAGAATTCCAAAGCATATTCCAAAACCACCATCCAAAAGCCATCAACATCAAACCTCCACCCAAACAGCTGTTGTAACTCCTGCTGTATCAACTACTGCTGGTACTTCAGAGGTTTCAACATCTGTTATCACTTCAACACACACCACAACCACTGCTTTACCACCACCATCATCACCACCAAAAACAAACTCACCTCCATCACCTCCTGCCAAAAAGCAGAAGACAACAGATGTTACAACATCTGGTGTAATGACAACAGTGGTTGAAACACCAGTTGTTTCAACAGCTGTTAGTCAATCATAAACCACTGCCACCCAAATTACCACCACTGTTCCACCCAAAACATCATCAGTCCCTCCTCAAACAAAAAGGAGAAGGCTAATCCTCGGAGATGATGACTATTCACCACCACCAACATCTTCAAAATCCCTGTCACTTGTCACCATTCCAAAAACCATACCACTCTCTTCAGCTCAAATTCTAAAGCCATTACCTCCTGCTGGTGTCTCATTTCCTCTGGAACTCATTGCAGTTAGGGAAGAAATCAAATCCTTTTACTATGAGGATGACCCAGCTAAAAGGAGTTTGCCATCAGTTGAAGGATATCCCAGGCCTAATAATATTGAAGAATATTTGAAACTCAAGGCCAAACAAGCAGAGGATATTGCAATCAAAAATAAACAAGGGAAATCTGATAGGGAATTTCAGCAAAACTATCAGTTTCTACTCACACAGGTCAGAGCTATGGAGCAATTTGCCAAAAATGTATGTCAGCAAATCTCAGAAAGGGCAGATGAGTCCTTGAGAAAAGACTACATTGAGAACATCATGACCTACAAGAAATACAAGGGGGAGAAACACATGTACAAAAACTGGACCATTCCTGAGCTTGAAAAAGACGCAGCCAGGATTCAAGAAATGATCAAAAATAAGGTCAAGCAGACTCCTCCTGAAAAGTTCAAACAGTTTGAAGCTGATAAGGCATTAGAGTTGAAGAGAATGAAAGAGGAGCTGATAGCAGCTGATTATGGGTCAAAGAATTCAGTGACAAAGTGGGGAGAAGATAGGGTCAGGGCTACCTACAAAAGGTTAGAGGAACTTAGAAAGAAAGATCCAAAAGTTCCACAAAAGCCTGACTATTCCAAAGCAGAGGTCTCAAAAAGACCACCATAGCTGCAAATCAAAAGAACCACTGCTCCAGCTGGTGCTGCCATCTACAAAAGAAGGAGTCAAAACCAGTCAGGTGCTGAAACAATTCAAGATCTAAAAGCTGGAAATGTTGTTGTAAAAGAAGGCATTAAATTGATGATAAAAGAAGATCTTGAATTGGAACAATCTGCAAGCACTGCTCAGTCAGTCATGAATAGGCCAGCCTCACCAAACACCTCTGCAAATAAACATCTCCCAAGAAACCCACCAGGCTCAAAAATACAAAAGTGGGAAACTGACAAACAAACCTACGTATTGACTTTGCTCAGGTCTGGTGGAGAAGTGAAGAAAATATCAAGGGAACAAGCTCTTGGCCTGAGACTTGAAGATTCGCAGGATCTCCTTGATCTTCCACTTAGCAGGGATGATGATGACACAGATGCCCTAGACTTTGAACTACAATTTAAAGGTCAGATAAGGGAACTGCTGATGAGGCAATAAAGAATTCCACAATAATGAAGAGTTTTGGCATTATCTGTTCCAGGGGGAGATTGTTGGGATTGAACCCTACCAGAGGAACAGATAATTAAAGCCAAAACTGGGTCAGATTAGTGGATCCAGAATAAGCAGATGTTATATACAAGTCTCTCCCCTTGAAAGTGGCTTCAACATCTACTGACCTCCTATCTACTGATCGTACAAGCTACTGACCGTCAAACTGCTGCTCAAGTGAAGACCTGATCTGCTGTTCAATCTACTGCCTTCAGTCAAGCACTGCTGATCCGGACAAGTACTGCTGGGTTCACAGCAGTGGAGGGATGCAGCAGTTGTTTATTCTATCTTTATGAAATGTAATGTAATAAGCAGTAGTTAGTATAGCAGTGTTTGTATAGATCAGGGGTTAGAGTTTGTTAGGAGGTTAGATGTCACTTTCATGGTGACGTCAGCTTAGATGCTCAGTGGTTTGCTAGTGCCTATAAATAGAACAGTGCTCTGTACTGTTCTATTAGCTCTTTGCAACAATCGTCTTCTCTGCACGAACAAACACTGGACTCTGGCTGAGGGGGAGTTTATATCAAGCATTGCTTTGTAATCGTAATTGAAACTAAATTCAATCTTTCGATTCATAGTGAAAAGTGTTTTTATTAAAGCAATACTCTCGTTTGATTGTATGCAAAGTTTGTTTCCATTTTAATTCCGCTGCACAACTCATTCATTTCCATCTTAATTACAATCGAAAAATACAATCAAAACCAAACTCAGATCCAACAGTGCTTCTTTCGTAACAACTGCTCCCACGAACTTTACTTTTCTTCGGGCAGTCCTTCCATTAGTGTCCTTTGTTTCCACATCCGTAGCAACCCTTGCCCTTGTTGTTTCCATTACTGCTCTGCTCCCCACTATCACTCTGGTTTATATCACTGTCCTGTTCCTATTCCCTCGCCTCGTACCAGACCACCATTGCCTCCTTGCAATGCCCGGTCTTGCCGCAACTTCCACACCGATGAGCCCTGCACGGGCCGGTGTGATGATGACCACACTTGTTACACCTACCTTGGTAGTTCTCCCTGGTAGTTTTTATCACCTGCCTTAGTTGTGGTCACGGATGCCTTGACTTTCCTAGTTGCAGCGTTTTTCCTTATGTTTGTTGCTTGGATTGAGGTATTGCTTGTCATGCCTATACTTCCTCTTATTCCTATCCAAAGAAGACTCCACATATGTCTTCTCTTTTGCTGGACGTTTATTCAAATTCTCCATCATTACTCTGCCCTTGGCAAGAGCTAGGGCATGAGTTATCGCCTGAGCGATTCCCAATATGATTCTTCTTATTCCGCTGTTGTCTGAAGTGTTGTTGCTTCGTATTGGACGATTGTTTCAGCAACTTATTGGTTCCACAGAGCTTCAAGCTCAGCTCTTGTTGCAGGTAAAGGTCCAGATTAGACTCGGACAGCGTTTCCTTCACTGTGGTTCCATGTGCTACTCGTGTATAAAACACATCGGCGAAATTAAACATTTATTTTGGAATAAATTTTGTCATCCATCAGTGATAGCAAGCTCGTTCGTCGTGCACTATGAGCATACGGGTAAGGTAATTTCCTACTGAGGCCTATGCAAATCTCCCCACCATAATCATCATATCCTTGTAATGAGTTACATCAGATTCTTGCTTAGGGTACATCGACCCTTTTCATACACCATATCAACTTGTTGCAATTAGTCTTGCGTAGAAAACCTCCTCGGAGTCACCTTACTCCGATTGATGCAAGTCATCCAGTGCTGTACAAGGTACGGTGAGGCCTTCCCTTCAACTTGTTCCTTATTTATTCCTTAAGTTTCTGACTCCTCCATAGTCTTTGCTCTTACAAAAAAGGCATACTTCCCAAGGGATGGGGTTGTGCATTACTACCATGGGTAGGAGGGGATAGTGGAAACGCGGAGGTAAGGTTGTGAGGGTATGTGACTTCGTCCTTGTGTCCGAAGTGTGTTTTGCAGCGAATGTAGAGTGGTTCCAGGTGTGAATGCACTACCCTAACGATGGGGTGCACTTACGGGATAAAGAGTGCAGAGGCACTAATAGGGGTGTAAATCAAGAAGAATCTCCTTGCATGTGTCTTTCATGTGCCTAGATGGAACAACAATCTGTTGAGAATATCGAGTGATTACTTCCGCCCTTAATATGCTTTCTATACTTCATGGTTCTTGATTGTCCAATATAGGGAGGACCCCTTTATCACACTGGGCTGTGCGACGCATACATTGATTTGGCTTGGGCTCCATGAGTCCCAATAGGGTTGGCCTAGTCTTCCTGAATGCTGAATAGAGTGCGGTAATTAAGTTACACCACAGCTCGCGCCATGCTACCTTCTTGGGGTAAAACGGATGTCAAAAGTTGGAGTCTTATCATAGCATCTACCATAAACAAGTTTGGGGGTGTTGTAAGTACCATATAAGTCCATACATAAGAATCCTGTAGTGTTGAGGTAAATCTTTCCTGAGCATTAGCCATCTTCTTTTGCTTAGATACCGAGTCTCAAACGATTCGTACTACAGGTAGAAGTGTTAAGCATGTAACAGGCGTAGACCAGTGGCGGACCCAGAAATTATTTGCTGGGGGTGCGGATGAGGTGTTCAACCATATTTTCAAGGGGTGCGGTCGGGTTTTTTCCCTAAATTATACACTAATTTTTTTATTTCAAGGGGTGCGGTCGGCCACCCTGGCCAAAGGGTAGGTCCGCCCCTGGCGTAGACAGGATTCCTACTTTGTGGGGTGTTATAGTAACCATCTCAGTTAAGGTTCTACCAGATGGGGATTTGGAACAATATAGGAACTTCAAATAGGTAGTGATCATTTTCTCGACACGCAGAGTTCATCAGGATTTCCATGCACTACAAGTTGTTATTACGTGGGCCCCCGTAATAATAAATTGTCTTGCACGATCACCCTAATTTTTCCTCGTTCAAAGCAGCTGATCAATCAGAGAGGGGACACTGCTGCCCTCATACCTTCAACATGGAATGGACCTTTATGATGATCCACGCGCCAACATCCGTTGTTCTTACGCGTGAAAAGGCACAATGCTTAGACAGAGTAGGGATAAGGGGGGTTCCTAGTAATAGAAGCTGGAGGGGCACCTTTCAAATGAGTACTTCACTCTCTTTGTATGGAATTGAGTGTCGTCATTTAGGTTTCGTAAATCCCTCAGGGACCTCGTCCCCACTGATAAGGTTGCTATCCAAGGTTGCCTCCTCTGCCTCGCCGTCGCTACCGTAGTCAGGCACCTTCGCGTTCGAGAGGGAAGAACAGCCATCTTCTACGGAATCAAGCTCAGGGTCTTGTTTAGTAATTACCTCAGTCATGAGCTCCGCAATATACGCGAGGCAATAGTAGCATTGTGCGGGTCAAGAACAATAATAGAATTCGAAGTTGAAGGTATCTCGTTCCCGTCAATAATAATCCCATACATATATATATATATATATATATGCATATATAATAATAAATAATAATGTTACTTAATATACACAAACAAATAAATGCAACATATCACATAAAATTTGTGTTTGTTCCTTCGGGGGGGGGGGGTCATTCTGTCTTTGGCAAGTCTATCCCACATGGACTGACTATACCTCATTTGTCTCATAGGTCAGGGTTGTCTCCCTTCCTACTAATGCCCTTACTTTGTCTTTGCTTTGTCTTTGCTTTGTCTTTCCTTTGAAAAATGTTCGACTCATGGATCTTGGCGCTTTTTGTGAATGCAATGAAAAATATTTTGTGAAAAATGTTTTTCGTGAGAGAAACCTAGTGATTGTAGTCTAGACTTGAGAAGAAATCCTAGTTCACTACAATCGAAGCTCTGATACCAAACTATCACACCCTGACTTTTGCGGAAGCGTATGATCTGTGACTTGTTCAATACCATTGTATTCAATTATAATAAACAACTATATGATTAAAACATGATGTTCATCCATTCATAAGTTTGAAAAGTTACAAAAACAAGTCTTATAAGTTTCAACCCAAAATCCTCAAGTTATGATACAATACAAAAGTGGATGACATCTAAACTTGGACTTTACGTGTTGGTGCATTTATGTCTATCGCCTCCGTCAATGCGAACCGTAGCTGAAAATGATTGAATCTAGCCTTATATTGTAATATTAGATAGAAAAGGGCAAGGTGGCATTATTGTAAATAAGGGGAACTCTCCTTATATGCTTTGCCTATAAATAGAACTATTAGGGTTAGAGTTAGAGACTTTTGAGACTTTTTGCCATTTGGAGACTTGGAGAGCTATAGTGTTAGAGAGAGAAGCTAGAGAGAGAAAGTGCTCCACGTGATTCAGGTTCTTGTACAATTTCAGATCTATCAATAGAATCACAATTATATTACGTTCTCGTGTGTTCGGTCACGTTCGTGCACGGATTCCACACGTCACACGTTCGGTTCGCAATCGTTTCGGAGTCAAAACCGGTCCTAACAAGTGGTATCAGAGCAGGAGCTCGATTGCACGGATCAAACACACAAATTCGCACAGAATTTCATCAGATTCAGATCAAAAATCGCATCAGATTTGCTCAATTTCTTCATCTTTTTCATATCTTCACGTTCTAACTGAAAAACGCCAAATTAACATAGTTTTTAGGGTTAAAATCGGCTAATTTTTGGATATTATATGCGAAAATACTTGATCTACAAGCCTACAAATTTTCATATATTAATTCGAAGTAATTTGTGAGAAATCTGAATTTTTTGGTTCGAAAACGAGAACATGCTCGCTGTTACTGTTGGTGTTCTATTGGATGTCACCTGATCGGATTACATCCCGATCGGGCGGTAATCCGATTCAACAACGTCCCACTCGATTCACTGCATTACATTAAAGTTGACTTTGTTGACTTGTCACCCGATCGGACAGCATAGTCACCCGATCGAGCAGCATCCCACCCAATCCGGCAGCACCTCACTCGGTCGAGCGGCAATCCGACTCGTTGCATCTAATTTGTTTTTGATTGAATTCAGGTGTGCTTTGACGAAGACTCATTGACCGACGATCCATTGGAGCGACGAACAACTCACTTGTTGACGAACCTTATTGTCGTTGACGAACACTTCTTATCGTTGACGAACCTTAACTTGTTTGACGAACACTTAAATTTTGCCTTGGGCCTATACATCACGTGATCTCCTGAAACATCTTGTCTCGGCCCTAGAATCTTATCAGAAAACATGTGTGAAGCCCATGTGATTATTTGTTGAGGGCCCAATAGGATTTTAAAGTAAACTACTCTTGTCGGCCACATAGATCATTTGTGTCTTTCAAAGTTTAAAATCAAAGTTGATATATGCAGAATATTACGTGAAAAAGTGGTTTATTGCATGAGATTTGAAACTTTTAAGAATCAACGGCCCAATTAGATTGTTGTATGTTCAGAATCTCTTTAAGAGATTGTCGGCCATTGTATTAAACATTGATATTTTGCATGTGATAATATTTTGAAAATCAAAGTTCATTTTTTAGGTTAAAGAGTCAACAGGCTACTCGATCGGACAACATAAAATCTTATTTGTCTTGTAGTGCCATCAATCGAGTGGTGGGTCGAGCGGATTGCCACCCGACTCAAAAACAAGTGATTGTCAAAGACTCGGATACCCACCCGGTCGGACAGCATTCCCATCCGGTCGGACAACACATAACCCATCCGGTCGGACAACACATAACCCATCCGGTCAAACAGCTTCTGTCCATCCGCTCGGGTCACAAAGGCTCATCCGAACGAAGTCTATTAGGCCCATCCGATCCAAGTGTTTGATATTTTTGTTGTAACTGATCATTGTTATTTGATTGTTTCTTGTGCTGTGATTTACGAGATGTGAATATCGAGGAAATAAAATCATGGCTGAAATGAAAGTGAAAATGAGAGAAGAAATTCTGAAAGAGAAAACCGAAAGAGAGAGATTCTTTGCTGGTTGCAGAATTGAGAAAATGCATGAAGAGTATGAAAATGCTATAAGAAATAAAAGATACGACAAGAAGAAAGATTGCTATGTCAACAAAAATGGTGATCCTGTCGTTCATCGAAAGGAAGTTGTTTTTGATGATGTTGTTGCAGTAATCCCTTTGTCTGGCGAATACTACTCAAACGTAGCAAAAGATAAAACTTATCTGAAAAGGCTAGACAAGATTATTCGTGATGTGATGACCGCGAGTTTGAAGAAGAGGGATGAAGAGAGGGTGAAAAAGAATGTAGAAGAATTGGTTGATGATCTGAAGAAGGTTGCTGAGAAAGAGAAAAGAGAAGAAAAAGTTGTTGAAAAGAAAGTTGTTACTGAAGAACAGCAGGTTGAAGAAGAAGTGAAGAAAGAAGAAGTAGAAGAAGTGAAGATGGGAAGTACGGTTGAAGTGAATGATGGTGCTGGTGGTGGTGAGGAGCAAATGAAGAGTGAAACTGATCAGACAAAAATTGTAGCAAACACCAAGGTGCCAACCACTGAGGTAAATTCTGACTCTGAAATCATAAACAAAAATGTTGAACAGTGCAAGAAATGCATGGAAACGTGCAGAGCTTGTACTGAAAAAGATGAAAAATTCAAAATAAGAGATCTTGAATTTACTAAAATCGAAAATGTTTTCAAAGAAAAATGCAAAGAAATGCTAGAAAATGAAAAGCTTTTAAAAGATAATGACGAAAAGCTTACACAAAAATGCAAGAATTTAGAAAAAGAAAATGAAATTCTGAAAGAAAAGGTTTCAAAAATGACTGAAGAGTGTTTACAAAAAGAAAATGCTTTCCAAGAAATGAAAAAAGAATATGATTCAATAAAATTAACCTATCACATTATAAAAGAGTCATATGAAGATGTGAAAAGCCAAATGAAACTTGTTCAATCTAGATTGAGATACTGTTCTGAAACAACTGATACGCTTAAGCGACAGTATTCAATAAAGCAACAAGTTGTTAATTCTTACATTGAGGATGTTGCTAAGCTAAAGCGTCAAATAGCAGATTTAGAACAGGATAGCAACAAGTTACATAGTTATCATGCATCATCATATGTGCTTGAAAGAATTTTCAATCTAAACCGGATGGTAAAGATTCTGAGCAAAACAAGAAAGGTATTGGCTCAGAGTTTCATCAAGTTCCACCACCGGAAAAGTTTGCATTTTATGATGATGAGAAGGTCGAAAAAGCTTTCAACATGGTCGATCAATTTCCAGATAACATTGACGTAACCTATTCCAAATCTAATGATTCTAGTGATTCAGAGGTGGTAGGTAAGGTCGTTGAAAGTGTTTTGAAAGAAGTGTCGGTCGAAACAGGTAAATCTGAATCACAGGATGAAAATGAAGGAAGTTTTCATGAAGAATATCTGAAAAACTCAAAATCTAAGAAAAATTTGAATGATGATTCAAAAGGATTGGTTTATACCATGATTGGATCGGACAAATTATTCTTAGATATTGTATTCCCGATTCAGAATGTGATTTCAGAAAAGATTGATAAAGTTTTCAAAATGGTTGAGATTGAAAAGTCTGAAATTCCAAAGTTTGTTGAAAAAGGTCACAAAACTTTTTATAAGAAACCTGGTTACAAGAAGAAAAACATGATGGCTGGATTGGGATATAAGAAGAAACAAAGTTGGAATAAAAATGAAAATCCAAATTATCAGACAAAAATGAATTTTGTTCATGGAACAAGTTCCGAAGAAGAGAAAGAACTCCAATTTAGACGACAGTCTAATGAAGAGTTCTATGCTCAAAAGAAAACGCAACAACAACAGGTCAAAGATGTGTCCAAGAGAACATGTTTCAAATGTGATCAAACTGGGCATCTTGCACGCAAGTGTCCAAATCTGAAACCTGTTGATGTTGAGATGAAAAAGAAGTCTGATGATGTTGAGAAACATAAATATGAGGATGTGAGACAAAGGTCAACTAGATTTGATTCAAAACAAACTTGGAGGTACAACACAAACAAGTTTGCTTCGAATCAAACTTGGAAATCAAACCCGAATAAGCTTGATTCTAGACAGACCTGGAATTCTCACACACCCAGATTTAGAACAACACAAAGTTGGAGAACAAATGTCGATGCAACAAAACCACAACAGTTTTGGAAACCAACTGTTGTTCAGAATCAAAATGTTCAAAAAGATTCACATTTTTATAAAAGAGGTACTCCAAAAGGACAAACATGGTCTGTTAAGAAACAAATCACTTCGGTAAATGATGAAAAAGTTGAAGTCAAAATTGACAAAGTCTTTGTACAAAATGACAAAGATTTTCCAAAGTTGAATGAAGTATATTGTGTTGAAATGCCTAAGGTTAAACAGACCTGGGCTAAATTGTTCAAGTAATTGAATAGTTTGAATGTGCAGGTGCTCAAGAAATTTGAATGTCAACAAGAAGAATGTTGGAGCAGCCTGGCACGAGAAGAAGAGGTTGCTGAACCCTGCGATTGTTGAACAGGGAGTGTGTTTGATTTCTGTACATAAATAAACCATATTCAAAACCCTAAAAATTGAAAATTTTAAAAACCAAAAATATGTTTTTATTTTGTCAAAATTTTGAAAAATCAAAAATATGTTTGTTTTTAAATTTGTCAAAAATTCAAAAATTCCAAAAAATATGTTTGTTTTTAAATTTGTCAAAAATTCCAAAAATATGTTGAGTGAATATGCTGAAACCCTCACGGCTGAACAAACATGATTAATTTCACAAGATTGAAAAATGGTTTTCAAACTGTAAAATATCAATGTGTTGTAAATCATGGGGGTAATTACTACTTTACACGTTATATTTTCTGCAAAACAGAACATGAGAAGCAGAAAATGGATGGCGAGATAAAGCTATCAGTATCGAGTTGTCAAATTTTTTAAATGGTTTTGCATTTTAGGGGGAGCAAGATAATTTCAGAAAATCCAAAAACATTAGAAAATTTGAAAAAGCCAAAAACATGATAAAATTCAAAAATGAGTTTTGTGTAAAAAGAGGAAATGATAGTACATCAGTAGACAATCACAGTACGCTAAAGAAATGGAATGTTAAAATGTGATAAACGGTCTCACTGATGATATGCTTAGTAGATTGTTTTCGAGATATAAACCTAAATATCAAATACTTACTTATCTCGTGGGGAACATCTCTCGGATATATGGGTAACCCCCGAAATCTTGTTTGAGAGATTGCCTGATTGTGAGATACTAGGTCTTTGTACGTGATGATATCTGGGTATTATATCGGGACTTCTGATTTTGCGGGAGCAATAGCCTAGTCCTTGTATAATACTCTGCACTGCTTTAATCATAAAGCCCACCCTCAGCATAAAAAATGATGAAACATTGAAAAATGCTAATCATGTGCTGTTGAAGAAAAGATCCCCAAACGGGACACACCTAAAGTCGAGTCATCATCTCTTTGTTTGAACGGAAGTTCTAACCTTAACTCTCATGGCCTCGCATTACCCGTTTACAGATATCATTAGTGTACATTCACCTGTAAGACTGAATATAGGAGTTTGGATACGGGAGTATATTCTGAGGTAGGACACGCGAATAAGTTAAGTCCTTAAAACACTAAATCCGTATCTCGAATCAATTGAACTTTGTGTGAAAATTTAAGTGGACCAGTATACTGACAATCTAAGTGAATCATTTAGAACTTAAAGTGTTTTAAAGCTCAACGGTACTAGTGATTTGTCAAAAACTGATATGATCCTCTGACACGAATTCAAACAAAAAATATTGTCTGTAAATATGTTTGTAAATATTTCTTTACTACTTTGTATTTCAGAAAACGACAAAAAGATTTGGATTCCACTTTATTTTCGACAACCGGTGTCTGAGTGTTGAGTTTCAAAATCTAAGTACGCTGATCGTGTTTCTGAAAACAAAACAAGTTCATTAATTTGAAACTTGAAGTTTTTAATCAAAAAATCAAAAACAGTTTGTGATATCTCCAAGGTCATTAATTTGGACTTGGATGATAAACCGTGAAGGATTTGGATTCTTAAACTAAAATGTAAAAGAGTCGGTTTCAGATCTTGTTCACTAATACTTCCAAATCCATGAAGATTGTTGATAGGGGGAGAAAATCAAGTATTCCTGGATATATTCATATTATTATATCTTAGAGCCAGGATCCTGATTTAGAAAGTTTAATAGAGCCAGGTTACGATTCCTGGAAAACCGAAAATGCTTTCACTGTAAAATATTTTAGCATATGTTGAGAGAGCTAGGATTTTTAATCCTGGATGTTCAAAATATTTTACTTATAAATGTTTGAGTGTTGCAGATGTTATTCCAGACTACGATCCCGATAGCCGAGTCTAAGGGGGAGTCTGAAGACGAGCTCAACACAAGGGCGAGCGTGGATTCAAGGAGCCATGTAACTATCCCAGAAGAGCTTGTATACGGAAAGCAAGGTGTCGATCCCAAAAGCACGGAAGCTTGACAAAAGGGGAGCCTGAAGAGTCTACCGAAAGGGGGAGTTGAAGCTGAAGACAGATCCACGGGGATTCTGTTCAAGAAAGAGGGAGTCTACGTTGCTGAAAATGATAAAGCTTTTAAGAAGACTCGAGAGAGAGAAAGACAAGTCGCTATGAGTTTGACTACGGATTGACTGCGGCAATATCCAAGGGGGAGTCTGTTGGTGCATTTATGTATGTCGCCTCCGTCAATGCGAACCGTAGCTGAAAATGATTGAATCTAGCCGTATATTGTAATATTAGATAGAAAGGGCAAGGTGGCATTATTGTAAATAATGGGAACTCTCCTTATATGCTTTGCCTATAAATAGAACTCTTACGGTTAGAGTTAGAGACTTTTGAGACTTTTTGCCATTTTGAGACTTGGAGAGCTCTAGTGTTAGAGAGAGAAGCTAGAGAGAGAAAGTGCTCCACGTGATTCAGGTTCTTGTACAATTTCAGATCTATCAATAGAATCACGATTATATTACGTTCTCGTGTGTTCGGTCACGTTCATGTACGGATTCCGCACGTCACACGTTCGGTTCGCAATCGTTTCAGAGTCAAAACCGATCCTAACATTACGTCTTGAAAACAACACCAGCGCCCAAGATCCATCTTGTTTCCTGAAATACATGTAATTTTGAAAACATCAACAAAAGTTGAGCGAGTTCATGTGTTTCTGTATGAGTTCGAATAATCTTGTAAACATTTGTATGTATGCCTTTGTAAACCGGTATGAAAGCAACAAGGAAACAGATCAATTAATGGTTTGCAAGGCCATTAATATGTGTGACGTGATGCAGGAAGGCTCAATCCTAGCGGATTTTGTACCGGGCTACCGGCTGGAAGACATAGTCACCTCATGGGCCAAATCCCGGTCCTCATGGGTGGGGCTCGCAACAACCAAATAGATCTATCACTCATGTCCCTCGGTCCTATTATGAGGATTAATGGTCTTAAGCGTTGTACCCACCACTCACATGATCTAACAGTTCATTCCTTAGCTAACCATACCATACGTAAACGTTTGTAAACAATTTGTAACATGTACTTGACCCCAAAAGTTATAAAACTGAAAACAGTTAAAAGAAAAGGGGGACATGAACTCACAGTCTTGCTTCTCGAATCCGACGTAACTCAAAGCGGCTACTTGTTCACACGACTACCTACAAACGTACTATAGTTTATTAGAGGATAGGTAGTGCCTTGACTTTTAGTCTTAATTAACATCTTTGAGTTACGTTTCCATGTGTCTTAATATTTTCTCCAAAGTATATAATTATTTGTTAAAATAATAAATATTTTAACTTAAATTATATTTATAAAATCTTGGAATATTAGTTAAAATAATATATTTTAACTTGCCACATAATGTATTTGTACATGTATAACTTGCCCAAGGATGGGCGTATTCATACTCGTATTCTTAAACTTGTATATTTTTGCCAAGTATCGGTGGCGTATTCCGGTGTATTTATACGTACGAGAATACGTATTTTATTGTGTTTATTAAGAATTCTTATACTTAATTTTTGTATTAACTTTTCCGGAATAATACTTCTAATAAAAATTCACCAATATATATTTCTTAAAATATATATTTTTAAGAAATCATTTATAGAAATTTATTTATACTTCTTCTTGGCAAAGATGTTTATATTTTCATATAAATCGAAAAAATAATATATTTTCAAGATTATCTTAGGAAAATATTTATAAATCCATTTTCCACTCAAAAATAATATATTCTAAGTTTATTTAAGAAAATATATTTTTTCTCCAAAAATAATATATTTTCTAGTAATTCAAGAAAACATATATATTTTTCTTTCCCAAAAATAATATGATTTCTTCTTGTCAAAAATATGATATAATTTTGTAATAATTGTAAAATTCATATTTTTGTTTTCTTGGTGTCCAAAATTCCGTTTACCAAAATATACTCATGAATTTAATTCTAGAATGTTTATGTAGGTTATATTCCTTGTTCGGTTTCTTCCAATTTTTTGGTATAAATTATATATTTATTTCTTGGAATTTTGGTAATATTTTGTGTTATAATTTCTTGGTATTTTGGTGCGTTATATTATATCAAGTCCTAAAATAATATAACTAATACACATAATATACAAATTAATCACACACATGGTGACATCTAAGTATGTATTCTCCTAAATACATATTTAGTTACTTTTATTATCAAAAACCAACCTCCAATATTTTGTAATTTTTGTAACAAAAATTATGGCAAACTTTATATGAAAATTCATGGTTAAAATATACTTGTAAATATTTGTTTAAAAATATTTTTCTAAGTGTTTAATTTCTAGAAAAATTTTGCCATAGTTTCCCCTTAAATGGAGGTTTCCATGCTTTTAAAGCATATCATTTTCTTTTATAAATCATCACAATCAACAACAAATCAAGCAATACTTACCAAGTGCCAAAAATCATGCATTTTATACTACTTCATGAACTTGAGAATTTATAAAAATTTGTAGTAACTTGGTAATGTGTTTAGTAAGCTTAGTTACCCTTTAAAGTGTGGTTGTTTATTTAAAAACATCATCCTTGAAGATTTTAGATGTTTACAACTTGTAAAATAATTTCCTAAAAATGTTTCTTCTTGAGTTCTTCTTGTCATTAATATGTTTCTACACTTGATTAACCACTAAAAATGTGATTAGTTTCTTTAAGAACCAAGTTTATGTAAATCTTGTATTTTAACTTAGTTTCTTGAGAAAATTATTTTTGAAATCACATATTTACAAGTCTTATAACATGTCACATACCATGTCTCAAAAGGTAAACAAATTATTACAGACAAAAATCTAGGCAAATAGTTCTGTTCCGACAACTCAGATTTTTAAATAGAACAATTGTTTATCTGCTTCTAGAGACTCTTGATTTAATTTGTACAGACAACTATTTGTTGGCCTCTAGAGCCTTATTCTAGCCTCGATTTCCTAGCAGATGTGCATCCTAAGCACCTGTCACATACGTTAAAATAAAGTCAATACATATAATGTAAAGGTGAGCATACAAGTTTGATAATAGCATATAGAGTTCGAAATTCGTTTACGCATAACCAGCACGTACACATAGTGAAATGAAGCACGTTAGTTATCGACATAGATCCATCGATACCAATGACTGCGGGTTGACTGCCTGAGGCAGTTTGCAATACATGATTACCACCGTAATCCATGCAAGTAATTGTCCTTAACAACCCCTGCGAATAGGTGCTGAGTCCAAACTATAGTACTATCGTTGCTAAGGCAGGTAGACAGCATTCCATGTGTAAACATAACAAACAAGCATTCATAAGCCACGTATAACATGCATTAACGGTTAGCGTCCAAATAGTATTGAGTAGTGTGTTTGTTGTGATTTGAATATTCGTAACGTATGTAACACCCAAAAGTGCGTAAAGCAAAAAGGGATCGAGTATACTCACAGCGATGGATGGATTGAAGGGAGCGCTAGAGAGTAAGGTTAGCCTAAACAGATTGATAGCATAACGATAAGTGAAGCGTAAATCGATGCAAGGTGTAAGTGGCTCGGACAGCAGTTCGGTCGGATGGTAATCCGATCGAACGGTCCGGTCGTGCGGATGACAATCCGTTCGGATGGTTATCTGGTCGGATGATAGTCCAGTCGGATGACTATTCGAGTGGATTGTTTCTTTCCTTGAGAAGGATGTGTTTGTGTATGATGGCTTGACCTTTGAAGTTTTCGTTGTAGCATTTTGAAAACATTGACGTATCTCCACCTTTCAAGTCAGTCGGTCGGTCGAACGGTCAGTCGTGCTGATGACAATCCGCTCGGATGATTATCCGGTCGGACGGCGACTCAAGTGGCGAGGTTACTCAGTGAGAACAAATCCACAACAGGTTGTCACTCGATCGGACAGCAGTCCGGTCGGGTGGCATCCTTAGTGCATTGAACATGTTGAAAATTGTTCGAGTGTTAAAGTCCAAGTATCTCATGATCCGAAGAGTAATTCGGTCGGATGATAGTCCGATCGGATAGCAATTCATTCAATACTCAAACTTCAGATAAAGTTGGTCAAGTGTGGGACCCAAGGTACAGCCGCCCGGACAGCCGGTCGCTCGGATGGCTTATCCGTTCGGACAGTAGTCCAGTCGGATAGCACTCCGTCTCGGTTATTCCGTTTGTCTTTCACTTGGTCGTTTTGATTGTTTGTCATTTTATCGAGACGTTTTGACAACATGTTAACCAACAGAACTCCATCTCGACCCAAGTAACCCGATCGACCAGGAATCACCCTAGTTCGACCAGTTAACCAGTTCGAGACGGTTGTTCTTGGTTAACCCAAAATCGGTGGTCTCGTGAGTAGAATCCAGATCTTGAGCTAGCACACCACTGAGAATGAGTAGGAGATTAGACCAAGGCCCGATCCTATCGGTTTTGAGTGCATTGAGTGTGAAAGAGTTGAAAGGAACTTAGAAACCATCTTTCAATCCTTTTTCACCATGAATGCGTTTAGATCTATGGAAGATCTTTGTTTATTTGTGTGGAAATCGGTTGGATCCAAGTTGTTCTTGGTGGATTGAAGCCAAAACATGAAGTTCATAAGAACACCATGATGACGTCATCCTATAACACCTCAAATCTAGTGATTTCACGGTTAAAAGTTAAGATTTAAAAGATAGAAAGGTGTAGGAGTGCGTGTAGATCAAGGAAGTACAAGATTTAGGACGAGATCTTACCGGAATCGAGAGAAATCGAAGAAAAGGTGGGGAGCACGAGCTGTTCGGACGTCAGATGCCAAAAGTAGAAAGTTTGAGAGTGACTTGGGGTATTTATAGAGTTACCCAAAGAGGAAAGGGTGGGTCGTGGTCGGATGGCATCTCGCCCGGATGACAATCCGGTCGGATGTCATTTCGGTCGGATGGCAGCCTGACACCAGATCAAGTGGCAGCCCGGTCGGATGGCAATCCGGCCGGATGGCACTTGGTTCGGGTGTTCGGCGCGACGATTTTGCTGTTTCGATTGCGAGAGAGTTTCCTATTCAAATTACTTTTAATCCCAACCATTCATATCTCTTCTCCACTAATTATCATAGTTCGATTTCGATTGAGTTTGATTGCGTTTCGATTGCGATTTGATTGCGTTTCAATTGATTCCCACACATACATAAATTAAACATGCACAAGTAACACATAAGGCACACACACACGTATAACAATAACCAAAATGCGTAATTCGAGTTGCGAGTGCGATTGTGATTCGATGTCGATTTGATTAGCATAGTTTGATTATCATTTAGTTAACTTTATCGCATTGTTACTTCTTATAGTTCACAGTCGTAAGTTGATTGAATGGCGAATAACACACGTCGATTTTTTGTAATTATTGACGCTTACTCCACATAATACAACTAAAATAAACACATAAAAGAATTTCACTGCAAGTCAAGTTGCGTGAAATAGGTCGTTGACTTGACCTTGACTTTGACTTTCGAAAACATGGGGTGTTACATTATACTACACTTTGATCATCATCATTCAAGAAAACATTTCATACTTCAAGTTCATGCTTTTACATAAGGATGATCATCTTGATCTTTCATAAGATCATACTCTTATCTTGCTAGATTATGTCTTTAATCACTATCTAGCAAGTTCATATGATGTTTATCATCATTAACACAAAAAATCAACAATCAAGAAGCATAACAACACTTAAACAACATGATTCATGGTGATTTTTAGTCTTATGTTAAAGATTATGTTCTAGATCATTAGTGTTCTTCATGATTATTTTCTTGTTTCATCTTTTAACCAACTTAACAAGATGTAAAATGGGATTAAGATGATCTTACTACTAGCTCAAGGCTAGGGATGAACACAAGATGAAGATGAAGATGAATGTGGTGGTTAATAGCACTTGAAAGAGGTCCTTCAATCCCCAAAGGCTCCAAGCTCCTTAAACAAGATCCTAGCACCTTTGTATAACTAGAGAATGGATGGAACAAGCTTGAAAGATGGTGATGGTGGGTGTGTTGGTTTCGGCCGAAGGTCGAGAAGGAGAGGGAGAATGTGTGTGTTGGTGATGATAAGAATGAAAGATGATGAAAGACTTAGGGTCCTTATAAACTTACTTCCAACCACATTTAATCTAATGTGCAGTATGTTGTAAAAGGGGTAACATAATCCATTTAACAATTAGAATAAAATCCAAGGGTGGGCCACCCTTGGTGACCGTAAATAGGAGGGGGGTCTAGAGTAGCTTGTAAAAATTAGTTAGTTATCTAGTTGAAATCTAATGCTTAAGTTAGGGTATGTAGTTGTTATGTTCTTATATAGTGTGTTATGATGTTCGGGGGCCTTAACTAGCTCGGAAATGATAAAACAATGCTTATAGTGAAGATTTGGTGTTTCGGGTAGTGTCCGGTTGTTCGGTTGGTTACCGGTTCGTTAAGGTGCTAAACTATGCAGTTTAGTGTGCTTTATGTTACCTTTTGTGACAGTTTTGATTCCCGACACTTAGGAAAGTATTCTGGACCATTTAACCATAATTCTGCATGATATTAAGTTGTTTAAATGCTGAATTATGCAGAATTCTGCAGTTTGTGTGAGTTTTAGGCACTTTCCGGCACTTAAACTATCTCTAGGGAGGCAGTTTTATGATCCTTACTTTCCTACACACTATACTAGTGTAACTCTTGTTTTCTGGCGCATTCTGTGTCTCAATACCATGTCTGTCTATGTACTGAACTCCGTCAGCATTTTTCTGATTTGTCTGATAACTGTGCGAACTTTGTTTCATGCATCGTTTGAATCAATAAGTGTTGCATGCAATAATGATATGAAATTTTGCAATATATGATGCACATATATGTATATGACAATAATCAGAAAGCATTCATGTCATAAACTTAAAATCAGCACAGTCATTAATGCACAAATTACTGTTTAGCGTTGTACGGAATATATGGAAAATTGCCAGTTGTCACAAAGTTATTAGCCGAAAGTCAAGCAAATTGCCTTCTGCTTTGACTTTCGGTTATAACCATTTCGGTCAAGCCAATGTTCGAATCGAACATGGCTACGTGATCATAATAAGGTAGGTGATAATCCCCTATGAGGGCACCTCCTGAAGATCATGTTAAGTTGGTCAAATGACGGGTCAAAGTTGTAATAAAATAAAAGTCAAAACGCAGATTTTCGGGAAATATGTTTAATGAACTTCTAAGTATCTAAACACTAATTTTTGATATTATATCAGTTGGTAAAACATGTTAGGACATGTTAGATCATGTCCAACCCGTCATTTCTAGCCTATAGTCCAGTTCGCAACCGAAAGTTAAGCAATTTGACTTCTGCTTTGACTTTCGATTCTGACCCGATTAAGTTAAGTTAGCTACTAATTTGAGGTCATATTATGATCATATTAATGTGTGGAATAACCCTCTGAGGTTATACCATTTGATCATATCGTTTGTCAGGTCTTATGCAAGTTCATGCATTATACCTTAAAAAATACCAAAAATGCCCTTTTGTGCATAAAATGGTTTTAAATCATGATGAACATATAAATTGAAATACCTACTGATGTGATAATATATTAAACATGTTTTGGCATAATGAACTTGACATTAACTCATCTGATCATCTGACGCCGCCTATGCGCGTACAGTTGACTTATATAGCTTAGTTTACATAAGTTAGCCGAATTGGGTCAAATTTCTTCAAAATCATTTCTAATCAGAATATATTATTGTTTGACCTATATTATACAAGTCATAGTACTTTCAAGGATGACCCTAGGTTATACAAGTCATAGTACTTTCAAGGATGACCCTAGGTTTGCTAAGGCATCTGCCCTTGCATTCTCCTCTCTGGGCACCTGTGTTAAGCTGAAAAAATCAAAAGAAATTGCTAATTTCCTGACTATTTCTAAGTATTTGATTAGTTTCTCGCCTTTGACAGTATATGAGCCATTAAAATGGTGAGTAATTAGCAACGAATCTATGTACACTTGAAGATACATGATCCTCATTTGCTAAGCTAATTGCAAACCTGCTATTAGGGCCTCATATTCTGCTTCATTGTTAGTGGTTTGAAATTCACAGTCAATGGACTGGGGTATTATGTCCCCCTGTTGGGATTGAACCCTATCAGAGGAACAGATAATGTAAAGCCAAAACTGGATCAAAGCAGTGGATCCAGAATAAGCAGACGTTTACAGTTGGTTCATGCAAATCTCTCCCCTTGAAAGTGGTTTCATATCTGCTGACCTCCTATCTGCTGATCATACTAAGTGCTGACCTACAACTGCTGCTTTATATCTACTGGCCAATGTCAAAGACTGATGGAAGACCAAAGCTCTGTTGACTCAATCTACTGCCTTGGGTCAAGTACTGCTGATTCGGACAAGCACTGCTGGATTCACAGCAGTGGAAGGATGCAGCAGCAGTTTAAGTGTCTTTTATGTAATATAATGTAATAGCAGTAGTTTAGTACATCAGTGTTTATAGATCAGTAGTTAGAGTTTGTTAGGAGGTTAGATGTCACTTTCATGGTGACGTCAGCTAAGATGCTCAGTGGTTTGCAAGTGCCTATATATAGTTCAGTACTTTGTACTGTTCTATTAGCTCTTTTGATCAATCGTCTTCTTTGCACGAACAAACTACTGAGCTCTGGCTGAGGGGGAGTTTGCATTCTTACATCAATCATTGTAATCGTTGTTGAAACAAATTCAATCATTCGGTTCTTTGTGAAAAGATGTTTGATAAAAGTATTACTCTCGTTTGATTGTATGCAAAGTTTGCTTTCATCTTATTTCCGCTGCACAACTCTTTCATTTCCATCTTAATTACAAACGAAAATACAATCAAAAAGAAACTCAGATCCAACAATTGGTATCAGAGCTTGGACAGTCAAATTTGATTTAACAATCATTTTGACGTAAATAGTTCAGCTCATAACAGTTGATACTGATCGTTTGTTCGTCCGTTGAAAAACAGAGCAAGGATAAATCACCATTAAAGTTGATTTCTCAGTGTCTGTAAAACAACAAGAATGACGTCACAATCTCAGGATGATAAAAACAACATCGGCTCACTTTTTAAACCACCTATGCTAAAAAGAAATGAGTACAACATCTGGCAGAGGAGGATGGGTCACATCCTCGCTCAACAAAGCACAGGTTGTTGGAGGTCTGTCACTTTTGGTCCTCATGTTCCTTCAGTGCCAAGCGCTGAAGATGCTAAAAAGTTCGTTCCAAAACCAGTTGAAAATTACACCGAAACTGATTTTCAAAAGATCAAACTAGATGCTAAAGCGTTTAGCATCATAGCATCAGCGCTGCCCAATGAAATATATGCTGGACTGTTACACTGTAACAGTGCCAAAGAATTGTGGGACGCACTTAAGGAACAGTTTGGAGGTACTGAAGAAGTCATAGAAAACAATAGGGAAATCCTGAACCAACAGTATGAAACATTTTGTCATGTTAGAGGTGAATCACTGACTCAACAATTTGAGCGGTTTAGTTGTCTCATCAGTGAACTGAGGTTTGTTAATACTACCTTTACAAACTCGACTCAAAATAGCAGGTTCCTCAGGTCACTGCCCGAAAAATGGGACACTATAGCCTTTGTCACCAGAAATTCAACTGAGTTCAAGGATCTGACCTTGACCCAACTCCATGGTCGACTCCTGACCTACGAAAGGGAGTTGAACCAGAAAAGGAAGTTACAAGAGTCAGGAAAAGCCGTTGATGATTACAGATTCGGTAATACTGCTCTTCTGGGTCAAGAAGAATCTGGGAGCAGTGGTAAGGACCAGGGTTATGATCACTTCATTGACATAACTGCTGGTGCAAATTTTAACAACCCTGATCCTCACTCTGCAAGTTATGCATTCACTGCAAACGAAAACCAGATGTCAGATAATTTAAGCTTTGAACTAAATGATTTGCAACATTTTGATCCCACTGATTTAGAGGAAATGGACATCCTGCACCAACTGGCTTTGCTAAGTGTTAGAACTAGCAAGTTCTACAAAAGAACAGGGAGAAAATTCCCAGGTTTGCATGGGAATCTAAGGGTTGGGTTGGATAAATCGAAAATCAAGTGCTATAAGTGTAATAGGTTGGGACATTTCGCTAGGGAATGTAGGAGTCAAAATACTGGTCCCATAATTACTCATCCTAGCTCAAATCCTAGACCTCAAAACCAAAACACTGTGCACTATGCCCAATATGCCCCAGCAGCTCAAGTGAACACTGCTCACTATGCTGCTGCCCCTGTGCCAGTACATGTAACGACTCTCATCAAAAGTCATAATTATTAAATTAATTTGACCAATAGGAAACCCTAATTGAGACACCCAAGTGATTCTGTGCAAACCCTAGAATTTTCATAATTTTCAGAATCAGGATTAGGGCCCCTAAAACTCAAGGGGGGGGGGGGCATTCCCTACTTGACGATTATCTACATAACGTGCTCTCCAAGCTGAATTAATGAAATTCATCGACTCAGCAGGCCTACTCCCACGCGTGGCAACCCTATAGTGCATTGGTGTACCATACGGACCGCAACATTACCAAGCTTACGGTCCGTAAGGTGTCATACGGACCGCAACATCAGGAAGCTTACGGTCCGTAAGCTAGGCAGATTTCGTGTATAAATAGCAGGCTGTGGCACTTGATTTCTGGTGTTCAAACGACGAAAGAATTCGTCCAATTCTTCGAGTTATCTTCTGTTTACTTCAATTAACACACACGAATCTTCAATTAAGTATAGCGGGGTGCTGCAGAACAGGGTATTAACTCAATCGCTATTACGATTCATTGTCCGATCGATCAATATATCCAATGGATGTTTAAGTGCCGCCCACATTAGGGTTATACTTTATCGTTCGTCATTAATTTGACGGATTGTCGTTAATTCGATAGGTAAAGTATTATACTTTGTCGTTCGTCGTTAATTCGACGGATCGTTAATTCGATGGATGAAGTATTGCACTTTGTCATTTGTTGTGAGAATATGATCTCGTGAGTTATCGTAAAATGCTATATTAAGTTACTTACCTAGTTCATATGCATTAGGTTAAAAGGTTAATCAATAGGCTAGGCTCTGCTCAAATTGAATCTGCAATATATCAAGGATTATCTGTAGACTAAGCTTTGCCCGTAGAAATCTGCAATGTGAGTTCATTTCTCTTTTCTCACAGTTTGTGAGTCCATTATATTTTCTCACAGTTTTATCACCTTTTTGTGAAACAATTATATTTACAAAGATTTTACAGAATCCTAAAATGATTACCAGTTATACCTACAGTGATTGAGTTTTTATATTAACTGCTGGTATGAAAGATTGATATATTATTTGATTCTCATTATTATTTGCCAGGAAGTTAGGTAATATTATCATGATTACAATAACAGTGAAAATTATGTATTTTACTAAGATTATATTTTAGTCTTAGTCACGTTAAAATATTAAATAATGATATTACAATTATTTAATTATCATATTTGATAAGTTATATTAATTTGACATAAATTGATTTTCTGGATTAAATGGTTTTATGCCAAAAGTAATATATTTGACAAAGAAATGTTACGGGACATCATTATGTCTGAAGACACGGGTTGAGAGAATAATCAACAGTGTTATGAATAGAAATTACTAGTTGAAAGAATGATCAACAGTAATATAATCTGAGTTACTAGTTGAAAGAATGATCAACAGTGACATGACCAAAAAGCACTAGTTGAGAGAATGATCAACAGTGTTATAGAATCACTAGTTGAAAGAATGATCAACATTGATATGACCAGAATCATTAATTGAAAGAATAATCAATATTGATATGATTATAGTCACAGGAATCGCCTAGTGACAGATAAATTGAATAATAGTCAAATAGAATTATTTGATGAATTCAATATCGGACTAAAGTGAGTCAATAAGTTAATATGATTACTGTCACATTGAAACTGTCATCATTTGACAAATACTGATTAAGTTGGGTAATTATAAATATAAAAACCTTAATACTGTAAGGTATAACAATATATTTATAAAATGGAATGAATTCACTCAGTGTTATCGCTGACAAAACCTTTTCCAAATATTTTTCAGGTAAGTGGAATAAGAGCTGGATACGACACTGAAAAGGCTTCAAGAAGTGGCTTATTTTATTTAAATCAAATTAAGAAATATTGTAAACAAAATTCACTTTATAAAACATGGGTTTATCCCATCTCTTTAAATAAAATCCGGTGTTTTCTAAACTCTGATATTTTTCCTAACTCACGGTCCTGATGAAATTTCCGCTGCAACATTTTTAAAATTAATCACCGGTACCGCTGGACTGTTCACGGCACCCGATTCCGTCCAGGGTGGGTCGGGGGTCGTGACAGAAGGTGGTATCAGAGCCAAAACTCAAAGAGCCACTTGTTTAAGCTAATTAGGTGTTCTTTTTAATACCTAAACTTAAACAATAAAGTTAGGAAACTGATACAAATTAACATATGTGTTCTATATGAATATATATATATATGTTAATATACACAGATAATATCCTGGAAGTATTGTTTGTTTTCTGTGATGTTAATATGTGAAAATGTTTGCAATTCAGATGTCGAATGAAGTACCACATAATCCAGAAGTTCATGCTAATAATGAAAATCCTTTGGATAAAAATGCTATAGAAAATTTAATAGCCCAAGGAATAGCTAATGCTTTACCTTCAATAATTAAAGCTGTTAAAAATACCGTAGAACCTACCAAAGTTGTGAGTAGCAAGCATACTCGTGACGATGGTTTTAGCCATAGTGTCAATGGAGGTAATGATGATATTATCAAAACCCCATTTCCCAAGAAAAAGAAGGCGATGACTCTAGGGTGTACCTACAAAGAATTTTTAGCCTGTAAACCAACTGAGTTCGCCGGCAGTGAAGGAGCCACGGCTGCTCTGCGATGGTTGGAAAAGACGGAAGCTGTTCTTACAATCAGCAAATGTGCCGAAGAAGATAAGGTGATGTATGCATCTAATCTCTTCAAGGAAGAAGCCTTAGAATGGTGGAATACAATTCTTCAGGCAAAAGGAAGTGGCATGGCTTATGCCATGAACTGGGAAAAATTCAAGGAAATGACGGAAAGGAAATTCTGTCCTCCTTATGAAAAGGAACGAATAGCTAACAAGTTCCTAAATCATAAAATGATAGATATGAATTGTCGTGAATATACGACTACGTTCTTCGAATATGCAAGAATGGTACCAACTCTGGCTTCGCCAGAACCTGTACTTATTTCTCGTTATATTTGGGGATTAGTTAGCGAAATCCGAGACATAGTTAAGGCCACTAGACCACAGACTATTGAAGAAGCAGTCGAGCTTGCTAATATGCTGACAGATGGACTAATCCGCACAAGAGAAGAAAATAAGAAGAAAGAGTTAGCCCAGAAAATTTCCCAAGAATTCTACAAAAAGACAGGAACTGAATCGTCATTGGAGCAACCTATCTGCAGAAGCTGTAACAAAAAGCACTCAGGAAAATGCCGTTTTAGGAAAACATCCTACTGTGACTTCTGCAAGATGGCCGGGCATATAGAAGAAGAGTGTAGAAGGAAAACTACTGTTTGTTTCAATTGCGGAGAAACAGGACACATCAAACCATATTGCCCTAAACTAACCAAAACACCTGACAACAAAGCCAGAACTGTAGACGGAGCTAAGAAGAACGCGCGAGCATTCGTACTTACTACGCAAGAAGCGGAAATAATTCCAGACGTAGTCGCTGATATGTAGTATCTAAGTTAAGTTATTATTTGACCCTAGTACAAGTAAAAGTTTATAAATAAATATATTCTGTCAAGAATTTCATCTATTCCAAAACCATAACAGAATTGTTTGGTCTTCACTTTTACTGAATCATTTATTTGGTCACGTTCACCTTGTGGTGACGTTTTCATAAAATTTGAAGCTTGTGCTAATCTCGTTGCATACGGGTTTAATTATTCATTTCTATTGAATCCGTTTTGCTGGTTTATTCTATAAAATCAATCTTAACACAATCATGTGCTAAGATAATGATACACAAATTCATTTCATATATTCAGTGTATCTCTTAATGATTTTTATATCAACAATCGAGCATTTCGTAATCCTTATTGTTTTATCATCTTTGATCGAAAAACATTATTCAAGTATTTCGATTTCAATCTTACTCGATTTATTTGAAACATTTGGATTTACTTCATTTGATTTAAAGCATGGTGAAACTCGTTTCATTCACCACTACTATTTTCAATTCCTATGACACCTTGTGGTGGCATTTTCTTTAAATTTGAATCTTGAGATAATCTCATTTTCATTCCTGATGAACGAATTTTAATTTCTGTTGGTTCATCATCTTAAACAGTCTTAATACAATTATGTGTTAAGATAAGTGTACACAAATTCATATCATATTCCGGTGTACCTCTTAATGTTTCTTTCATCATTTATCGAAAATTTTATACTATTCATTTGTTCTTTTCATTTGAAAATCCTATTCGAACTGAATATCCAAAATTTCTTCATTAAAGCTTTCAGTTGATTTCACGGTGAAATTGTTCGGTCACCGTAATTATTGAATTATTTCAATCCTTACGATACCTTGTGGCGTCGTTATAAACTTGTAGCTTGAGCTAATCATAAGCATACGAATCTTTCAAAATCACGTATGTATTTCGTTTGACTCATCATTTGAAAGTAGTCTTGATGCAATTATGTATTAAGACAATGATACACTAAACTCTATTGTATTCCAGTGTATCCTTGCAAATTCAATAATGTCAACACACTGATTTTTCTCTTGTTATGATTCGATAGTTGACAAAATATTTTCGTGCTTCTATTTCATTTTGAACTTGTTAAATTCTGAGTCTTCTTCAGTTGCCAATCAAAGTAAGCTTTCTTTTGACAAAAGAATTTTTATTTGATTCTAAAAATTCTTTACATTCATTCTAAATATCTATTTGATCATATATCTTTTGACTTGAAAATAGTCACATTGGAAATTGTATCATTTCATCTCATTCGTTTGACATTGATTCCTTGAACTTATTCAGTTGAACCTTTGAAATCCTACCTATTTGTACAACTTATATTCACAAAATTCGATTCTATGTCATTTACCTTAATATTGTTTTTATTAATTAGAATATGACATAAGTCTAAAAGAAATATCATAACCCAAATACACTTGGGAGCTGGAACCTGAGATGAAGAAAATATATTCCTACTTATTCCAGCAAATCTCGAGGACGAGATTTTTATTAAGGTGGGGAGAATGTAACGACTCTCATCAAAAGTCATAATTATTAAATTAATTTGACCAATAGGAAACCCTAATTGAGACACCCAAGTGATTCTGTGCAAACCCTAGAATTTTCATAATTTTCAGAATCAGGATTAGGGCCCCTAAAACTCAGGGGGGGGGGGCATTCCCTACTTGACGATTATCTACATAACGTGCTCTCCAAGCTGAATTAATGAAATTCATCGACTCAGCAGGCCTACTCCCACGCGTGGAAACCCTATAGTGCATTGGTGTACCATACGGACCGCAACATTACCAAGCTTACGGTCCGTAAGGTGTCATACGGACCGCAACATCAGGAAGCTTACGGTCCGTAAGCTAGGCAGATTTCGTGTATAAATAGCAGGCTGTGGCACTTGATTTCTGGTGTTCAAACGACGAAAGAATTCGTCCAATTCTTCGAGTTATCTTCTGTTTACTTCAATTAACACACACGAATCTTCAATTAAGTATAGCGGGGTGCTGCAGAACAGGGTATTAACTCAATCGCTATTACGATTCATTGTCCGATCGATCAATATATCCAATGGATATTTAAGTGTCGCCCACATTAGGGTTATACTTTATCATTCGTCATTAATTTGACGGATTGTCGTTAATTCGATAGGTAAAGTATTATACTTTGTCGTTCGTCGTTAATTCGACGGATCATCGTTAATTCGATGGATGAAGTATTGCACTTTGTCATTTGTTGTGAGAATATGATCTCGTGAGTTATCGTAAAATGCTATATTAAGTTACTTACCTAGTTCATATGCATTAGGTTAAAAGGTTAATCAATAGGCTAGGCTCTGCTCAAATTGAATCTGCAATATATCAAGGATTATCTGTAGACTAAGCTTTGCCCGTAGAAATCTGCAATGTGAGTTCATTTCTCTTTTCTCACAGTTTGTGAGTCCATTATATTTTCTCACAGTTTTATCACCTTTTTGTGAAACAATTATATTTACAAAGATTTTACAGAATCCTAAAATGATTACCAGTTATACCTACAGTGATTGAGTTTTTATATTAACTGCTGGTATGAAAGATTGATATATTATTTGATTCTCATTATTATTTGCCAGGAAGTTAGGTAATATTATCATGATTACAATAACAGTGAAAATTATGTATTTTACTAAGATTATATTTTAGTCTTAGTCACGTTAAAATATTAAATAATGATATTACAATTATTTAATTATCATATTTGATAAGTTATATTAATTTGACATAAATTGATTTTCTGGATTAAATGGTTTTATGCCAAAAGTAATATATTTGGCAAAGAAATGTTACGGGACATCATTATGTCTGAAGACACGGGTTGAGAGAATAATCAACAGTGTTATGAATAGAAATTACTAGTTGAAAGAATGATCAACAGTAATATAATCTGAGTTACTAGTTGAAAGAATGATCAACAGTGACATGACCAAAAAGCACTAGTTGAGAGAATGATCAACAGTGTTATAGAATCACTAGTTGAAAGAATGATCAACAGTGATATGACCAGAATCATTAATTGAAAGAATAATCAATATTGATATGATTATAGTCACAGGAATCGCCTAGTGACAGATAAATTGAATAATAGTCAAATAGAATTATTTGATGAATTCAATATCGGACTAAAGTGAGTCAATAAGTTAATATGATTACTGTCACATTGAAACTGTCATCATTTGACAAATACTGATTAAGTTGGGTAATTATAAATATAAAAACCTTAATACTGTAAGGTATAACAATATATTTATAAAATGGAATGAATTCACTCAGTGTTATCGCTGACAAAACCTTTTCCAAATATTTTTCAGGTAAGTGGAATAAGAGCTGGATACGACACTGAAAAGGCTTCAAGAAGTGGCTTATTTTATTTAAATCAAATTAAGAAATATTGTAAACAAAATTCACTTTATAAAACATGGGTTTATCCCATCTCTTTAAATAAAATCCGGTGTTTTCTAAACTCTGATATTTTTCCTAACTCACGGTCCTGATGAAATTTCCGCTGCAACTTTTTTAAAATTAATCACCGGTACCGCTGGACTGTTCACGGCACCCGATTCCGTCCAGGGTGGGTCGGGGGTCGTGACAGTACATTATGTCCAAACTACTGTTCCACAAATCCAATATGTTCAAACCCCTGTTCCACAGGTACAAGTGCAACCTGTTGCACCTCAAACCACTGCTCCAGCAGCAGCACAACCAGATCAACAAAGTTTTTTCACTCAAGGGTTTGTTGACTGGAGCAGTATGCCTGATGATCTATGTGATGAAAATTTTGCACTCTATGCTTCTAATGATTCTTCACATGATGAGTTTTGTTTGATGGCACTAGAGTCAATACAGGAGGGGGTTGAAGCTGAGGAGGAACAGCAGTGCTTTGAAACAGTGGAAGAGGTGATTGAAGCAGTGGTTACTGCTGTGGCTGGTGAAGTACTGTTGGAAGAAAGTTCAGGTACCCTGATTGAACCAATGACAGATCCATGGTCCATAGAGGACAAAGAAGAAGAAAAAGAAGAAAAGGCTGGTGAAAAGAAGGTAAGAGCTGATGATGATGAAGATCATCAATGTGATTGTGCAATGATGGCAGCTGCCAAGGTATCTCCTCAAGTTCTTGAAAAACTGTGTTCAGACAATTGCATAATTGCTTTTGCTAACATCAAAGAGGTGAATGAAAACCTTCGGGATAAAATCTTAACTGATGAGGTCAAATTTGAAAGCTCTTTAAAAGAACTTAAAAACAAATTGACTGAAAAAGAAAAAGAAATCAGCTGTTTAAAAGAAGAGCAAAGTATAACCAAAACCCAACTTCAAACTATGGTAGAAAAATACCAAGTTTGCAAAAAGGAGTTGGAGTCTGCCCAGATTACTTGTGAAAGATGGGTGGAATCCTGCAAAGGATATGAGGTTATGCTTGAAAAACAGAGAAAAAGCAATGTGAAGTTTGGGGTTGGGTATAGAAAATATGATGATGAAAACACTGCTTTTGAAAACTCTGTTCAAACCACTGATGAAGCTACTGAGCTTATCCCCACAAACAAGAATGGCCAAGAAGTGAAAATCACTGACAAACTTGGTAACAAAATCACACTTAACAGACCAATGGGTTCCTCCACTTTCAAGGAGCTTGAAGATCATCAGTTTAAACCAAAATGGTCTGATGAGTGTGATATTCTTGAAAATTTCAAGCCGATGGACTTTACATCAATTGATGGTGCTAAAGCTCCAAAAGCTAAAGTCATACCTCTCAAAGATATCCCAGCAGTGGTTAAAACCTCTGCTGCAAAGGAATCTGAAAAGAGAAAGAAGAAAGAAAAAATTGATAACTTGTTTTGTGAATTCTGTGAGAAAAGGAATCATCTAACAAAAGACTGTTTCCACTTAAAAGCTTATGATCTAAACAAAACAAGTGTCATTGTTTCAGCAGAAAGCTGCATTGTCTGTGGGAAAACAAACCACAAAACTCAAGCATGTGTGTACCTCAAAAACCTTGATGTGAAAAAGAATGAGTACATGGCTAAAACATCCTTGAGTCCACCATCATCCTCATCATCTGTCAAATTCACCAAGAAACAACCACTGTTTGTGCCAGTACAAACAGTTGTTACAAAACAGCTGAACCAAACATCTGTCAAAAGAGATGTTCAGGTTACTGATGCACCCCCTGCCAATCAGTTCAAAAAAGGCAGAGAAAAACAGTCTTACCAAAGGATTCCACACGTTTATGAGGCCTACAAAAGGCCCTCTAAACCCAAAGTGAACAGGCATCCTTTTGGTTACCAGCAGATGATTGGTCAGGACCCACAACAGTGGTTAGAGAAACACTGTCCTAAAACAGTTCAAACCCCTGACCTAACCACTGTCCATCATCTTGCATCCATTCCAGACACTGTTGAGACCCCATCCAAAGCCTTGTTGGCTTTGGAGACCTTAATGAACTAATCTTTTTACTTCATGTGCAGGGAGCTTCTGCATGCTTTGATAGTCTTTGGTATGTAGATAGTGGAGGCTCCAGGCACATGACAGGATGTAAAGCCCTCCTCAAAGACTTTAAAATCCATGGTGGGGGTGATATATCCTTTGGGAATAATAGTAAAGGGAAGGTTCTGGGGTCTGGTACAGTGCAATCTGGAAATGTAAAATTTGAAAATGTCAATCTAATAGACAATCTAAAATTCAACCTTCTGAGTGTGTCCCAAATGAGTGACAAGGGATTTGGGTCATTCTTCACAAAAGACTGTTGTAGGATTGTTGGACCAGAAATGGTCAAAAATATTGAAGCAATAATTAAATCTGGTCAAACTAAACTTGTTGCTCAAAGAAGTGGCAATGTTTATGTTGTTGACATGTCAAAAGAGTGTCCCAGAGCTGATGCCTGTCTGTTCTCAGCTGCCTCTAACAAAGAGACAGAACTTTGGCACAGAAGGCTGGGACACACAAATCTTAAGACAATCACAGAAATTTCAAAAAATGGTTTGGTGAGAGGCCTACCACAAAAATTGTTTTCATGTCCTGAACATTGCATTTCCTGTTTAAAAGGAAAACAGCATAAAAGTTCTTATAAGTCCATTGAAGAGTCCAAAACAACCCAGTGTCTGCAAATGCTACACATGGATTTGTTTGGCCCAGTTCAAGTCATGAGCCTTAAAAAGAAAAGATATTGTTTGGTTATTGTTGATGACTTTTCTAGGTTCACATGGACTTTCTTTTTGCACTCAAAAGATGAAACTGCAGGCATTTTGCAAGACTTTGTAATACAGGTTGAAAAGCAATTTGACCTTCCAGTAAAAAGCTTCAGGAGTGACAATGGCACAGAATTCAAAAATAGGGAGTTGGATGCCTTCTGTGTGAAGAAAGGGATTGTAAGGCAGTACAGCATCCCAAGAACACCAGAGCAGAATGGGGTAGTGGAAAGAAAGAACAGAACTCTGATTGAGGCTGCCAGAACCATGCTTGCAGATTCAGGTTTGCCTTTAACTTTCTGGGCAGAGGCAGTAAACACTGCTTGCTATGTTCAGAACAGAGTTTTAATAAACCCCAGGCACAAAAAGACTGCCTATGAAATTCTGTATAAAATCAAACCACTGATCTCATATTTCAAAGTGTTTGGCTGCCCATGCTTTATTTTGAATTTAAAAGATTCCACTTCAAAATTTGCAGCCAAAATTGATTGTGGTTATCATCTGGGATACTCAACCACTGCCAAGGCCTACAAAGTGTTTAA
Source organism: Helianthus tuberosus (assembly GCA_030545235.1). NCBI lineage: Eukaryota > Viridiplantae > Streptophyta > Magnoliopsida > Asterales > Asteraceae > Helianthus > Helianthus tuberosus. Next base: position 40,984,457 of record CM060384.1, on the reverse strand, counting down.
TACACGGACCAAGGCAGTGGAGGAGACTTTGAATGTTAAGTTCAATGAACTTTCATCAATGAAAATCCCAGCAAATCCTGCAGATCTGTTTGATCTTGAAAAATTCACTTTTGAAAATACTGCTGTCAAGACTAACAGTGCAGGTCCATCAGAGGATACAACACCAGACTATGGGTATGAAATCATCATCCCTCAAAGGTCTGCCACAAAGGGAAAAGCATCAGCTGTTCAAAACAGTTGTCAAAGCTCTACCACTGCTACCTCAACAATTGTTGACCAAAGTAGCCCATCAACCACTGCTGAAAGTCAACCCCTGCTCTCTCATTATTTTGATAAACTTTGTTGTTCAAAAGCAGTGTCTTATCCACTGATATGCTATCCACTGATAGTAAAAATCATCCACTGCTTTCATACCACTGCCTTCATCAGTCACTTTCAACAAAAGTCCTGTCCTTCACTTTCAACAGGGGTTGTCACGTGGACAGTACATATTGGTCAGACTTTTTGTAACGGCTGCCACCTCAGCATTCACTTTCTTCCCTATAAAATCCCCCACTCACCACCAAAACAGGGTTTTACTGTCGAATTGAATTCTTAAAAATTCTCTTCTCAAAGCAGTTTTTCTTCAATTTTCTTCACAAATTTCTTCGATCAATCATCCTCAAAATGACAAAATCAAAGAAATCTTCAAAACCCTCATCCAAATCATCCTCGAACACAGCCTCCCAAAAGGCAATCTCCACTGAAGTTCCACATAAACCATCTCACAATCTCCTGGGTCTTCTCACAAAACCAGGAACCACCAACGTGTTCTATTCCATCATTGACATCATGGCAAAATCAAAGTATAAAACTTTGTTCATCGCCGATGCACCAATCTATTTGGCGACCCAAAGGGAGTTTTGGAAGAATGCAACCCTTGAAACACAAGGAGACACTGCAACCACCATAAACTCTTCTATAAAGGGTAAAGCTATCCAAATCACGCCACAATCCATTTCAGAAGTCTTTCAACTCGATGATCAAGAAGGTAAAATCTCTTTCACTAAAAACGAGTTGCAAACTGACTTCATTGAGAGAGGGTATGAATCCACAATGATGAAGAAAATTACCTTAGAAAAAGGTTATTTTCCTTCTGCAACCAGATTTTTATTTCATACCCTCCTACTATGTGTTTCAAACAAAACCACTTCTTTTAATGAAATCCCTTTAAAGATTCAAAATCTGGGATATGCTATTCTTCAAGGAGAAAATTTTAACTATTCTCGGGAAATTTTTAAAGATTTGGTTAATAATGTTGAAACAAAATCATTCTTACTGTTTCCAAGGTTTTTAAGTTACTATTTTTCAAAGAAATTCAGTAAGGATGATTTAGCTGTAATAAACCAGGGTGATCCTACTCAAATAAACAGTTTAACTACTGAAACTTTTTCAAGGATGTTAGCACCTTGCAAAACACAAGCAGGGATGCCTGAGCAGATTTTAGCAGTTACAACTGCTCCTCAGGTATCTGCTGCTGAGCCCACTGCTCAAGGTGATCAAAGCAGCAGCACAACTGTTTTGAAACCCACACCTAAAATCACCAAAAAGCCAACAAAAAGAAAATCACAAAAACCCCCCAAACCCCTCAAAAAGGCATCTCTGGAGGATGAGATACCAGAGCTCCTGCCAGTGACAACACAAAAGTCACAAGAAACCACTGCTGCTACTTCCTCACAGCAGTTGGTACAAATATCTCAAACCATAACCGAATCTCCTCCTGTTTCTTCACAAAAAGAACAGGGTGTACAAATAGGGTCTCCACATCATGATGCTCTGGAAACACTCGTTTCTATCATCCACAGTCCAATGCCCGGGACACATCCTATTTCTACACCAACCATCACATCCACATTTCCCTCACCAATAAAACCACTGTTGGATGCAATTGATTTGAACCAGGCATTATCCAGTCCTTCTCAATCACCTATTAATGAGAATATACCTCAACAACTGACTGGGTCTGATGTATCAATCTTTGCTAACCCACCAACACAACCTGAGGAGGTTACACCCCTTGAGTTACAAGTAACTCTTGGTGGTATTCCAAGTGAAGCAGCCACTACAACTGTTACACCCACTGGGTTACATTTGGACAGTGGTTACATTCATAAGACTTCCTTGGAGGCAATTCCTTTTATAGCACCTCTGCCAACCACCAGTGGATTTATTTATCCTACTGGCAACATCAAAAGGTTGTCAAGTGTTGAAGGAAGAAGACCCCAGTACCAAGACAAAGGGGCATCAGTGGTTAATGTTTGGAGTATATTCCCTGCATCTACCACTGATAAAACCACTGCTAGTGGGAAATCAGATGATCCCATTAACTTGGGTGATGGTTTAAAGTACCAAAAATTGACGGATCGTATTGCAAAAATTGATAACTCTGTTGCAGAACTCAAAGATATGCTACAACAGGTGTTACAAGTTCAGAAGGTACAATCAACTGCTGTTCCATCTCAAGCACCTGCTCCACAAAGGACACCTGCTACAAATGAGCTCTGGAATCAATTTCAATCTTTTCTCCAACAACAGGCACAATTAGCAGATCAGCAACATGAAAAACATGTCCAACAGCTGAGAAATGCAATGGAGTCAAGGTTCAAAAACACTCAGGCTGATTTAAAGGCTCTCAAAACTCAGATCTTACACACCACTAGCACTGCTCCTCCAAAAGTCCGCTACATTTATCAACTCCCAGACGATAATGCCAAAAAGGGGGAGAAAATGAAGGAGTGGAAACAGAAGGGTATAGAAGATGGTCTTTATCTTGAACCAGAAAAATCAAACATGACCAAACAGATCCCTCTGCCAGATGGTAGTAAGAAAATTGATGTGACAATAAATGCACTAGCAGAAGCAGCTGCAAGTGTGAAAAGAGATAGAGAGGCCAAAAGGAAAGCCAGGGTGGAAAGAATGGATCATCCAGATCAGGGTACTTCTGGGTCAAGGGATCATGAAAATCCTGTTGAGGAAAAGAAGAGGCCTACTAGAAAAGTAAGGCAACCCAAATCCATTCCAACCAGACGTTCAAAGTCTGCTCACAAACCACCATACAAAACAGCTGATGCAACAGGAGTTACAAAAACCACTGCTTGCCAAACAGTTGTTCCATCAACACACACCACTTCAACACACACAACATCTACTGCTTTACCATCATCACCACCAAAAACAACACCTGCTGACACACAGCAGAAGACAGCAGATGTTATAACATCTGTTGTTATGACAGCAGTGGTTGAAACACCAGTTGTTTCAACAACTGTTAGTCAATCACAATCCACTGCCACTACATCTACAACCACTGTTCCATTCAAAACATCATCAGTCTCTCCTAAACCAAAAAGGAGAAGGCTAATTTTAAAAGATGATGACACACCTCCATCACCAACATCTTCAAAATCTTTAGCTCTTGTCACAATACCAAAACTTGTTCCTCTCTCTTCAGTTCCAATGTACAAGCCCTTACCTCCTGCAGGTGTTCAATTTCCTCTTGAACTAGCAGCTGTTAGAGATGAAATAAAATCCTTCTACTATGAGGATGACCCTGCCAAAAGGAGGTTGCCATCAATAAAAGGATATCCTTGGCCTAAAAATGTTGATGAATACTTGGAAATCAAAGCCAAGCAAGCAGAGGATATCTCAAAAAGAAACACACAAGGGAAGTCTGACAAAGAAATTTCAAGAAATTATCAATATTTGCTCACACAAGTCAGATCCCTAGAGCAATTTGCAAAAAATGTTAGTCAACAAATTTCTGAAAGAGCAGCTGAATCTCTGAAGAAAGACTACATTGAAAGCATCATGGCTCACAAAAAGTACAAAGGAGAGAGATATATGTACAAAGAGTGGATTGTTCCTGAGCTTGAAGATGAAGCTACAAGAATTCAAGACATGATAAAAAGGAAGGTCACTCACACTCCTCCTAACTGGGCAAAATTTAGAAAGAATGTACCTGACAAACAGGAAGAGCTGAAGAGGATGAAAGAGGAATTGGTAGCAGCTGATTATGGTAACAAAAGACAAGTTGCTAGATGGAAAGAAGATATGGTCAGGGCTACTTACAAAAAGTTGGAACAATTAAGAAAGAAAGATCCCACAGTTCCTCAAAAGCCTGACTATCCTGTAGCAGCGGTTTCAAAAAGACCTTCAAAGCTGCAAATCAGGAGATCCACAGCTCCAGTTGGTGCTACCATCTACAAAAGAAGGCCACACAAACAACTGATTGCTGAAACCATCAAAGAGTTAATGGAAGGTGAAGACCTTGGAAAAGAGGGTATAAAGAAAATGATCATGGAAACTCTTGGTTTGGATCAAACTGCAAGTACTGCTCAGCCAGTCATGAATAGGCCAGCCTCTCCAAATACTTCTGCAAATAAACATCTCCCAAGAAACCCACCAGGCTCAAAAATACAAAAGTGGGAAACTGACAAACAGACCTGCGTATTGACTTTGCTCAGGTCTGGTGGAGGAGTGGAGAAAATATCAAGGGAACAAGCTCTTGGCCTGAGTCTTGAAGATTTGCAGGATCTCCTTGATCTTCCACTCAGCAGGGATGATGAAGATACAGATGCCCTAGACTTTGAATTACTATTCAAAGGTCAGATAAGGGAGCTGTTGTTGAGGCAATAAAGATTTCCACAAATAATGAAGAGTTTTGGCATTATCTGTTCTAGGGGGAGATTGTTGGGATTGAACCCTATCAGAGGAACAGATAATGTAAAGCCAAAACTGGATCAAAGCAGTGGATCCAGAATAAGCAGACGTTTACAGTTGGTTCATGCAAATCTCTCCCCTTGAAAGTGGTTTCATATCTGCTGACCTCCTATCTGCTGATCATACTAAGTGCTGACCTACAACTGCTGCTTTATATCTACTGGCCAATGTCAAAGACTGATGGAAGACCAAAGCTCTGTTGACTCAATCTACTGCCTTGGGTCAAGTACTGCTGATTCGGACAAGCACTGCTGGATTCACAGCAGTGGAAGGATGCAGCAGCAGTTTAAGTGTCTTTTATGTAATATAATGTAATAGCAGTAGTTTAGTACATCAGTGTTTATAGATCAGTAGTTAGAGTTTGTTAGGAGGTTAGATGTCACTTTCATGGTGACGTCAGCTAAGATGCTCAGTGGTTTGCAAGTGCCTATATATAGTTCAGTACTTTGTACTGTTCTATTAGCTCTTTTGATCAATCGTCTTCTTTGCACGAACAAACTACTGAGCTCTGGCTGAGGGGGAGTTTGCATTCTTACATCAATCATTGTAATCGTTGTTGAAACAAATTCAATCATTCGGTTCTTTGTGAAAAGATGTTTGATAAAAGTATTACTCTCGTTTGATTGTATGCAAAGTTTGCTTTCATCTTATTTCCGCTGCACAACTCTTTCATTTCCATCTTAATTACAAACGAAAATACAATCAAAAAGAAACTCAGATCCAACACCCCCTGTGGAAATTTTAGTAGTATGCCTAGTCCAGTTCCTTTAACATTTGAGGCTCCATCGGTGAAGAGTATCCAAGGATCCTTAGTCTCCTCAAGTTGTTGAACCTCTAGTTCAGCTTCCCTTTGTAGATCACTATTGAAATCAGCCACAAAGTCAGCCAATGCTTGAGACTTGATGGCAGTCCTTGATTCATATCTAATATCATATGCACTAAGCTTGATTGCCCACTTTACCATTCTACCTGACATTTCAGGTTTCTTGAGACCATTCTTAATAGGAAAGTTAGTTTTCACAATAATAATGTGAGTTTCAAAATAATGTCTAAGTTTAGTGGAAGCCATAATCAATGCAAGAATTAATTTTTCTCAATAAGAATACCTGGCTTCAGCATTAAGAAGGCTTTTACTTACATAGTATACTGGATGTTGTTGGCCTTCATGATCCTTAACTAATACTGCACTTGCTGCTTTACCTAAAACAGCTAAGTACAAGGATAATGGGTCACCATCCTCTGGTTTCATTAAGGATGGTGTTGAGGATAGATAATCCTTGAGAGCCTTGAGTGTAGCTTCATGCTTCTCAGTCCACTCAAATTTTGTATTCTTCCTCAGAACGTCATAAAAATCCTTGCAGTTCTCTAAGGACTTTGAAATAAACCTATTCAAGGCTGCAATCCAACCTGTTAGCCTCTGTACATCCTTTGCATTGGTGGGAAACTTTATGTTTACAATTGCCTTTATCTGCTCAAGGCTAGCTTCAATCCCTCTTTTGGTCAACATGTATCCTAGGAATTTCCTAGCTTTGACACCAAAATGACACTTTGAAGGATTCAGCTTCATGTTGTATTGATTAAGGATGTTAAATGCCACTCCAAGATCCTTGAGATGATCCTCTTCTTTCTTGGACTTGACCACCATGTCATCAATTTAGACCTTCATAGTGTCTCCAATTTGCTCTTTGAACATCATATTGACCAGTCTTTGGTAAGTGGCACCTGCATTTCTCAGTCCAAAAGGCATTGCAATATAACAGTATATGCCAGTGGGAGTCATGAATGTTGTATCCTGGTCAGATGGTTCCATCTGAATTTGTTGAAATCTAGACGAAGCATCCATAAAGGTGAGCAATTCATGGCCTGTTGTTGCATCCACCATGGAGTCAATGTGTGGAAGTGGGAAAGGATCCTTGGGACATGCCTTATTTAAATATGTAAAGTCGACACATACCCTCCACTTTTCGTTTTTCTTTTGAAACCACCACATTGGCTAACCATTTTGGATACTTAACTTCCCTAATCATACTTGCCTTCAAGAGTTTGTCCACATCCTTTTGGATAATGACATTCCTTTCAGGTGCAAATTTTCTTCTTTTTTGATGAATTGGCCTGAAAGATTTATCAATACCCAATTTATGAGTAATAATGTCTTTACAGATACCTGTCATATCTTCATGTTTCTAAGCAAAGATAGACTTCTTTCTCTTTAGGAAGGATACTAGATCCTGCTCTATACTATTAAGGATCCCGGATCCTATGAAAACTTTGACTTCAGGATCCTCAGGGTCAAGTATTACATCCTTGATGTCTTGTTCTCTTGCCTCCATGACATCCCTTGGAGGGTGTTGTAATTGCTATGCTACCCTCAGTTTTAATGTCGGTTTCATTGAAGAGGTATAGCAGTTCTTGGTCTTTTGTTGATCGCTCTCTATCTTTACTACTCCCAAGGGAGTTAGTAGCTTTACACATTGGTGGTAGGTTGAAGGGACAGCTTTCATGTCATGTATCCAAGGCCTGCCAAGGATCACATTACAACAAGACAAACAGTCAATAACACAAATTTATGTATAGAGTTTACCCCCTCAATATAGATTGGGAGTTTGATGTCCCCCAGGGTGTTCTTCGTTTCACCGTTGAATCCTACAAGGACTAATGATCTCGGAACTATTTCTGATTCCGGGATGTTCATCCTCTTTACGACATCAAGTTGGATGATGTTCACAGAGCTCCCACCGTCTATAAGGATCCTGCGAACAAATTGGTTAGAAATAAATAAGGTAATAACTAAGCCATCATGATAAGGATCCTGGATATCAACACGATCATCCTCATCAAAGTATATAACTTTCTGTTGAGTTAGAGTGGAGGTCCTGATAGGCTTATCTCCGTTTTCCAGCTTGGTTTCTTTGGCATGCCTCTTTTCTGCAGAGAATGAGGTTCCACAGGTATCTGAGCCTCCAAAAATGAAGTTAATGATTAGGGCATCTGCAGGTGGTGGAGGTGCCCTTTCCGGTACTTTCTCATGATCCTGGATCCTTGATTTCTTCCTACCAAGCAATTCTTTCAAGTGACCCTTACTGAGGAGGTAGCCTATCTCCTTTCTGAGTGCAATGCATTGTCGGTAAGATGGCCAAAATCTTCTAGGTATGCACACCATTTAGATTTGTCCTTGAAGGATGTTGATTTCTTATTCTTCTTGGGTCATCTTGTTTTCTCACCTAAATTCTGCAAGGCAAGCATTAGTTCACTATTATCAACAGAAAAACAGTATTCGCATATCCGAGGATATTCTTCCTTATCTTCTTCTTGTTCAACTGCATGAACATTTTGATTGTCAAGCTTGGAGTACGATTTCAATCGGTTATTCTTGTAGAAGGGTCCTTGCTTCCTATCATTGTACTCCTGTTTGGAAGAACCAGATAACCTGTATTGGATCCTTTTATCATCCTCTAATCTGATGAATCTTAGGGGCATGTTCCTGACTTCATCTAAGTTCCTGCATGGGGTCATAAGAAGGTCATCATAAAATGGAGAATCCTTTTGCAATCACATCTTAAACGCTTCTACATCAATTGCAATGTCAAGATTTAGGATTTCTAAGGATTCTCTGCCAAACTTAGTAACATAATCCCTAAGGGATTCATCACGAGCTTGGGTAATTCTATATAGGTCACTAGTTAACCTTTCAAAAGTTCTACTACAAGAAAACTGATTATTAAATAGGTTAACTAAGTGCGAAAATGAAGTTATAGAGTAAGGAGGAAGACTTATCAGCCATTTTAGTGTTGATCCAGTGAGTGTGGATCCAAATCCCTTGTATAAACAGGCTTCCTTCAATCTTTCGGGGGATGGGGTTTATCTCTATCCTCTCTCTCTCTCTCTTTCTCTCTCTGTATTATGCCACACTCTCCTCTGGATCAGTTGTACCATCATACAACTTAATGTTGGGGTCTGAAAGCATTGGGTATCTTTGCATTACATATTAGAGGTGCAAAATGAGATATCCTATGGCTTCTATCTGGAATCTCAGGAATGGGTTTGACCATTCCTGGGACGTTGGATATCATATCCTTTAGTTTCTGCAACCCTGGCCATAGCCTGATTGATCCCTGCATCCTGCATGAAACCATAGTGTCAAAAGATGTATTATGAAAATTGTTACCTCCTGGTTGACTTGAAGTTGGTATTCCAGAAGGATATCTAGGATAGGACATGTCTGCGCGTAATAGTAGGGCCTGAAGAAGCAATGGTCTGCATAGGGATGAAATCCCCTTCATGGACTTCGAAGCTTCTCCGTGATTGTCTCCATGAGGATCCTTGATCCTGAAAGACATTAGATCCAGGGTAGGTCTGAGCTGAAGGTCTGGATGAATAATCCATGGATCCTTGAACTCGAGCTGAGGATCCTTGTTGATTGAAGTAGGATCCTTGAGGCTGGAACATCTCAATGTATCCTTCTGAGCGAGGGAAGGATCCTTGAGGCTAAGTCATTGCCGAAGATCCTTGCTAGTGAATGAAGGATCCTTGAGACTGAGTCATCGCCAATGATCCTTGTTGATGAATGGAGGATCCTTGAGGTTGTGTGATGGAAACTCTAGATTGTTGTGTTGCAGTTGCTGGAGTGACAAAGTCCAACATCCTAGGCACCAATGGAGACTGATCCTCTGCTGGCCTCTTTTGCTTCTTGATATCATCAATTTCACGATGGATCCTATGGTTGGTTTTGTCTTACAGCTCCATGTAGCTTTTGATCTGCGAAAACAAAACAGAAATATCACTGTTAGTATTAGTAGAAGATGAAGTAGTAGAAGTTTTGGATCCTTGGAAGACAGATGATGTCTTCTTCTAAGCGTTCTCCACATTCTTCTGGAATGGTGGGGGAATAGGAGGTAATGAAACACTGGTTTGAGATGAAGTAACCGACGGCATGGCACTTGAAGTGGATTTTCCCTGCGAGGCCATGGAGTTGATGAAAATGAAAAGAAATGAACACAAAAAGTTTTAGAATTGAAGCACCACTTGCCCCACGGTGGGCGCCAAATTGTTTTCGTCAAAAATCAGTTTAAGGATAATGTAACCAAACTTTGATTGTGAGGTAGAGTGCTTATGTGTTTGAACAACAATGTAAACAATTGTAAAGTGAAAATGACAATGAACACTGAGATTTGTACGAGGAAAAAGCCCTTGATCCTTATGAGATCTCTGGCACAAAAAAGCTCAGGTTATAGATGTTAGGGGAGGATTTTCTAACAATTAGTGATCCTTACTTGTTATCCTAATTAATGATCCTTACTTCTGTGACAGATAGTGATCCTCAGAAGAGCTTCAGGATCAGGATCATGGATCACCTTAAGGATCCTCATACTAACGATTGTTTGTTTATGTTTCGTATTATTTCGCAGGAGTAACAAGCTTGACTTGGTCTTGGCAACGTTACTATGGAATATTCCACGGGTATTTCGCACACGTTTGACTGGAAATGGACGTTGTGGAGAATGTGGGAGCTTGGCACAAAAGTCGGATAGTTTGTTATTATAGTTAACTTCTATTTTTAAAAGGGGTGACGAGCTAGAATTAGAACACTTAGCCATTTTCAGTTACACACACTCTCATACAATTGCACTCTTGAAGCTCTCGACGAACACTTATTAGTTTTCACTCATTTTTTACACATTTCACCATAGTGATCCTTGTACCTAGCTCGTTACTATCCAAAGTTGTAAAAATTTATTGATTTATTTGAGCTTGGTGATCGGTAGTTTCCATCACCCGGGGTTTTTTGTGCCGGAGATCAACTCTTGATCAAGGGCTTTTTCCCCGTATAAATCCTTGTGTCATTTGTGCAATTTACATTGAAGTGATCCTTATCATTGTTCTACATTCAAAGCATCATTCCCCGTAACAAAGAGTTTGGTTGCATTATCCTCATCAGATTTTTTGACCAAAACAGTTTGGCGCCCACCGTGGGGCAATTGGTGCTTCATTCCTAAGAAGTTTTTCTGTTGGTGATCATTCCGGTTCATTGCATACAAATACATGGCTTCATCATTGAAGAATACCTCTACTGCAATGTCTGCGGTCAATTCATCTCAGGGCATTCCACCTTTGCCTCCACCACCTTCTGGACCTCAGAAAAATGCCGAGAAGAAACCAACTCCCATTTTCTCTAAACCTCCAACTTCTTCTGCTTCTTACACTCCCACTACTAGTGACATGTTTACTTTGATTTTGCAGATGAAGGATCATATACAGCAACAGGATAAGACCAATGAAAAAATTCTCAAAGAAATCGGAGATCTCAAGAAACAAAAGAAAACGGCAGAGGATCATTCCCCACTGGTGCCCAAATCTTTGAATTTTGACACTCCGGTGATTACTTCTCAGCCATCAGTGGCTCCAGATGTTCAATATGTGGGTGGACCAAAAGGAGTGCACTATGGAACAACAATAGTGACCCAGGCATCAAGTTCATATTTTCAGCCAGCAGGATCCTATCCTCAGCATATGGGGTCCCTCATGAATTCAGGAGGATACTCAGGAGCGCAGCAGGTTCAAGGATCCTCCTTTGTTCCAGGATCATCCCAGGTTCAAGGATCCTCCTTTGTTCCAGGATCATCCCAGGTTCAAGGATCCTCCATTGTTCCAGGATCATTCCAGGTTCAAGGATCCTCCATTGTTCCAGGATCATCCCAGGTTCAAGGATCCTCCAGGTTCAAGGATCCTCCATTGTTCCAGGATCATCCCAGGTTCAAGGATCCTCCTTTGTTCCAGGATCATCCCAGGTTCAAGGATCCTCCTTTGTTCCAGGATCGTCCCAGTTTCAAGGATCCTTCCAGATGCCAGGATCCTTGAGGAGTTTGCAAACAGGAAATTCAGATATCCATCAGGGAGATTTTATTCCAATGCAGACCAATGCTTCTACTGGTCCTTCGATCATTCCAGAGCCCCAACAATATGGATTAACATCCATTCTTCCTAATTTGAATCCAATGGGAGGTAAAACTTTTAATAATTCTTATACTACTAACCATGGCCTTATGCAGGATCCAGGTATCAATCATGCCATGGCCAGAGAATTGCAAAAGTTGAAGGATATGATATCAAGTGTTCCAGGAGTGGTCAAACCTATCCCAAAGATTGCAGATGGGAGCCACAAGATATCTCGTTTTGCACCACCAATCTGTGATGCTGAGATACCCAAGAGGTTCCATGTCCCAACTATGAAGCTGTATGACGGTTCGACGGATCCTGAAGAACACATAGCACAATACAGGGAGAGGATGGAGATTAATCCAATCCCAGAAAGGTTAAAGGAAGCATGCCTGTGCAAGGGATTCGGATCCACTCTTACTGGATCAGCTCTCAAATGGCTGCTAAGTCTTCCCCCCTACTCTATTACCTCATTTGCTAATCTAGTTAACCTATTTAATAATCAGTTTTCTTGTAGTAGAAAATTTGAACGATTAACTAGTGATCTATATAGGATAACCCAGGGTCATAATGAATCATTAAGGGATTACATTACCAAATTCAGTAAAGAATCCTTAGACATTCCCAACTTGGATATAGCCACGGCTGTTGAGGCCTTTAAAATGGGATTGCTTAGGGATTCATTGTTCTATGATGATCTTGTTATGACACCATGCAGGAACCTAGATGAGGTAAGAACCCTGGCACTTAGGTTCATCCGGCTAGAGGATGACAAAAGGATCCAAGAGAGGTTAGCAGGATCCTCAAAGTAAGATAAGCAAGGATCCTCATTCAGGAACAACAAGTTCAGATCCTATAGCAGATCTGATAACCAGAATGTGCATGTTGTTGATCAGGAAGAGGATGATGAGGATTATCCTCCAATTTGACCGGCTGCAACCAAAGATAAATCAAAGTGGTGTGCATACCATGAAGATTTTGGGCATCTTACAGAAGAATGCATTGCACTGAGAAAGGAAATTGGATACTTGTTGAGCAAGGGGCATCTAAAAGAATTGTTGGGTCGAAAAAAGTCAAGGACTCAGGATCCTGAAAGGATCCCTGAGAAGGCTCCAGCCCCTCCAGCAGATGCACAAGTAATAAACTTTATTTCTGGAGGATCAGACATTTGTGACACATCCTTCTCAGCAGCTAAAAGGCATGCAAAGGAAACTAAGATGGATAGTGGAGAAAGACCCGTTCGAACATCAAGTGTCTCCGAAGGAAAAGTCATAACCTTTGATGAGGATGATCGTGTTGATATCCAGGATCCTCATCACGATGGTTTAGTTATTACTCTTTTCATTTCTAACCATTTTGTCCGCAGGATCCTTATAGATGGAGGAAGCTCAGTAAACATTATCCAGCTCGATGTTCTGAAGAAGATGGGTATTCCTGAATCAGATATCATACCAAGATCCTCCGTGCTCGTGGGATTTAGTGGCGAAACTAAGAATACCCTGGGGGACATTAAGCTCCCAATATACATCGAAGGCCTATACTCTTATCAAAAATTTTGTGTTATTAACTGTTTATCTTGTTGTAATGTTATCCTTGGCAGGCCCTGGATACACGATATGAAGGCAGTCCCATCTACTTACCATCAATGTGTGAAGCTCCCTAGTCCTTGGGGAATAGTCAAGATTGATAGTGATCAGCAGGAGGCCAAGAATTGCTATACTTCATCTATGAAACCAGCCTCGAAGTCAAGGGAGCAATAGCAATCAAAGTATCCTCCAAGGGATGTCTTGGAGGCAAGAGAGCAAGATGTGGTAGAAATCCTCATGGATCCTCACGATCCTGAATCCAAAATCTATATCGGATCAGGGATCCTTGGCGATATGAAGGAAGACCTCATATCCTTCCTCAAAAGGAGAAAGACTACCTTTGCATGGAAACACGAAGACATGACTGGTATATCTAAAGATGTAATCACTCACAAACTTGGCATTGATAGGTCCTTCAAACCAATCCATCAAAGGAGAAGAAAGTTTGCACCGGAAAGAAATGCCATTATCCAGGAAGAGGTAGAGAAATTGCTCCGGGCAGGTATGATTAGAGAGGTCAAGTATCCAAGATGGTTGGCCAATGTGGTTGTTGTTCAAAAGAAAAACGGAAAGTGGAGGGTATGTGTCGATTTTACCGATTTAAATAAGGCATGTCCCAAGGATCCTTTCCCATTACCCCACATTGACTCCATGGTGGATGCAACTGCGGGTCATGAACTGTTAACTTTTATGGATGCTTCATCTGGATTTCAACAAATCCAAATGGAACCATCCGATCAAGAGGATACAGCCTTCATGACTCCAACTGGAATATATTGTTATATTGCTATGCCGTTCGGACTAAGAAATGCAGGTGAACCAATTGAGTCTAAGGAATTGTTAGATCGAAATATGTGCAAGTGATACTAAGATGAGAGTGCTCTGGGCGATTTTGGGAAAATTGTGAAACCCTAGTTTTCTTCATTCCAATCCTGGTCTTGATTGATTTTGCTTAGCAACTAGGGTGTTCGATTCTTTACTGGTAAGGAATCCTGAATTGCTCCTTCGTTTCTATCCAATTGAAATCAGATTAGGGTTTACGTTTTCTAGGGTTTCGGTTTCTTTTGTTTTCCGATTGGCTGATTTTAGATTACGGGGTTTAAAGGGTCGGTTCTTAGTACATGTTCGGATGTCCAATTTGTATTAAGGTTTCTGCAATTTCAAACCCATTCGGTCGCTGTTTGATTGGCGTTCGGTTTTAAACTTTTGTGTTTCGTGTTTCTGATTCATGGATGAAAACAGTGCCGACAACGCAAATGTTTTCGCTAGGAATATTAAAAACATTGACGGAAAGCCTTACGAGCCAAGACAAGCTCTACGTATGGTGGCTAGGTTTTCTGATTCTCCGAAGAAGGTAAGATTTTTGCTACCGGTTAATGATGTGCTTCATGCTGGTCCTTCTGATTCTCCTATTCAGAATTACGCTAAGGTTGTTGATAAACGGAAGGTAGCTTTTGTCCTTCCGCTAAATGATGTGTATCCTGATTCTCCAATCCAAGATCAGATTCCGGGAAGTCATTTGCAACATCAATCATATGCTAGTGTGGTCTCAAATGATCAAGCTGAGAAAGGTGATGTTAACATGGGTCTCGGTTCAAATCAGAATGGTGATGGTATAGTTAGAAATGCCAATGAACCGGCTGATCAAGCTCCAAAAATCAACTTTCGATCTTTAAATTCAGATGTTTCATTGAATGGAGTGGATGTTGTGTTACCAATTGAGTCCGTTTGTGAGGTTAACAACAGGTTAGCTAATACTCTTTATGGGTACTTCTTGGGGGATAGAATTGCTTATCCGGTTGTTGATTATTTTGTGCGAACAAATTGGAAAAAATATGGACTACAAAAAACTATGATGAATTCAAATGGGTTTTTCTTCTTCAAGTTTGAAGACAGAAAGGGTATGACTGATGTGCTTGAAGGGGGACCTTGGCTGATTCGGAACAAACCTATTTTTCTCAACACTTGGTCCCCTACGAACACTCTTAAAAAAGAAGATATTAAAAAGGTTGCAGTTTGGGTGAAATTGCATGAGGTTCCTCTAGCGGCGTATACTGATGATGGGTTAAGCATGTTGGCGTCTAAAATTGGTTCTCCTTTGCGGTTGGATTCGTATACTATTGATATGTGCAACGAGGCTTGGGGACGAAGCAGCTATGCTAGGGCCCTCATTGATATCTCTGCCGAACATGAATTTAAAGAGGTCCTAACCATGGCTATTCCTAAGTTGGATGAGAACAAGTATGTCAATGAGACTATTCGTGTGGAATATGAATGGAAAACCCCGAGATGTGCCCACTGTTGTGTATTTGGGCATGATTCAGAGGAGTGTCCAAAATGCATTCGATCGACAGTGAAACCTCCTACAAACAGTCCGAAAGTAGATGAGGATGGTTATACGGAAGTCAAGACAAAGAAGAATGTAAAGAAGAGCGGTTTTCAAGTTAACAATCAAAAGCCAAAGTTTGAATATAGACCTGTGGATAAAAAGAAAAAGGTAGTGAGTTCTTCCTACGTGAATGCGCGGTGCACTAGTTCGCCCAAGGTTCAAACACACAATTCGTTTAGTGCTCTTGGGTTTGTTGGGAGGAATGGGGGTTCATTCCAGGGGAGACATAAAGGGGGTCGTGAGCTAAATGAGGAGTCTGACGATGACGAGGTAGAGGTTGTATATGATGAAACGAATGAGTTTATGACATCGGGTACACATCCTACGTCTTCCAGTACAGGGGCAAGCACCTCTCACATAAAGTTGTCCAATGGATAGGTGGCTTCTGTTTCATGCTAAGGGGTTGCCGGTTGGTAGCAATTTCATTTTTGATGATGGCGGTTGACGTCGTTGTTTGATTTTTTTTCGTTTGTCTACTAGTTAGTCATTATCATGATTGTAGTAGGCTAGATTGAGGTGGTATGTTGGTTTGTTTGCTTTTTGCTTACATATATGGGGCATGTCCTGTATATGAACTAGTGGGGAACTCATCCTCACTACTTGTACTTATTTGGCAGTTGTCTATAATAGAATCACCGGGGTAACCCTTTACCCAAAAAAAAAGAAATGCAGGTGCAACATATCAAAGGCTGGTGAATATGATGTTCAAGGATCAGATTGGACAAACTATGGAGGTTTACATAGACGATATGGTGGTAAAATCAATAAAGGCTGAGGATCACCTAAGGGATTTGGAGGAAGCATTCGGTATCCTTGACAAATATAACATGAAACTTAATCCTTCAAAATGTCACTTTGGTGTTAAAGCAGGTAAATTCTTAGGATATATGGTGACAAAGAGAGGCATTGAAGCTAGCCCGGAACAAATCAAAGCAATAGTGAACATCAAATCTCCGGCCAATGCTAAGGATGTCCAAAGGCTAACAGGCAGGATAGCGGCTTTGAACAGATTCATATCCAAATCCTCAGAAAAGTGCAAAGAATTCTATGATATCCTAAGGAAGAACAAGAAATTTGAGTGGACTGAAAAGAATGAAAATGCCTTAAGAGCTCTCAAAGATTACCTATCCTCAGCCCCGGCCTTGATGAAACCAGAAAAAGGCGATGTGCTATCCTTGTATCTTGTAGTATCCTCAAAAGCAGTAAGTGCGGTCCTTGTTAAGGATCATGAAGGTACACAACATCCTGTCTATTATGTAAGTAAAAGTTTACTTGATGCCGAATCCAGGTATTCACACCTTGAAAAGCTTATTCTTGCATTAATTATGGCATCTACTAAGTTGAGACATTATTTTGAAACTCATGTTATTGTTGTTAAAACTAATTTTCCAATTAAGAATGTCCTCAGGAAACCAGAGATGTCAGGAAGGATGGCCAAGTGGGCAGTGAAGCTTAGTGCCTATGACATAAGATATGAGCCTAGGACAGCCATCAAATCCCAAGCATTAGCTGACTTTGTGGCTGATTTCAGTAGTGATTTACAAAAAGAAGCTGAGTTAGAAGTCCAGCAGCTAGAGGAGACCAAGGATCCTTGGATACTCTATACTGATGGATCCTCAAATGTCAAAGGCACAGGGCTTGGAATACTACTAAAATCGCCACAGGGGGACATAATACCCCATTCTATAGCTTGTGAGTTCCAAACCACTAACAATGAGGCTGAATATGAAACCTTAATTGCTGGTTTGCAAATTGCTAAGCATATGGGGATCCGGTATCTTGAGGTACATGTAGATTCATTGTTAATTACAAACCACTTTAATGGATCCTATGCTGTTAAAGGTGAAAAGCTAACCAAATATTTAGAGATAGTCAAAGAATTGGCACTCTCCTTTGTTTCCTTTAGTTTGACACAGGTACCAAGGGAAGAAAATACAGAAGCTGATGCATTGGCTAACTTAGGATCATCCTTGAAGATCCCGGAGGATATCAAGATCCCTATTATCCATATCCTGACCCCGGCTATCGAGGATCATTTGGCTATGGAGATAGGAAAGAATTCTGCAATTATCCCTAGTGAGGATACTCAATCCCATTCAGGATCAGGATCATGGATCTCACCAATTATGAGATACTTACAACATGGAGAGATTCCTACAGGAGAAAACCCTAGGGCTTTCAAAATTAAGGTATCTCAATTCACAATTTTAAATAATATGTTGTATAGACGATCTCTTGCAGGACCATACTTGAGATGCATTGAGGATCCTGAAATCCAAGAAGTTTTAAAAGACTTCCATGAAGGAGATTGTGGAAACCACACTGGGGGCAGGGCATTATTCTCAAGGATCCTGAGGACAGGATACTACTGGCCAACCATGAAGAGAGATGTTGTGGAGTATGCTAAGAGATGTGATCCTTGTCAGAGACACAGCAATATCCTTCATCAACCAGCTGAATTTTTGCATCCTATATCCTCCTCTTGGCCATTTATGAGATGGGGTATGGATATAGTTGGTAAGCTCCCTAATGCACCTGGTGGAAAAGTATTCATGCTTGTTATGACTGATTACTTCTCCAAGTGGATAGAGGCTGAAGCTTTTGCCCAAGTCAGAGAAAAGGAAGTTATATCCTTCATTAAAAGAAATATTATAACTAGATTCGGTATTCCTTCTGAAATTATATGTGATAATGGTTCCCAATTCATTGGGGGCAGAACCACTAACTTTTGTGACAGCTGGGGGATTAAGATGATAACATCAACACCAGTCCACCCACAAGCTAATGGTCAAGCAGAATCATCCAACAAGATCATCATCAACAATTTGAAGAAGAAGCTTGGATCCAAGAAAGGGAAATGGGCAGAAGAACTACCTTATGTGCTTTGGGCTGATAGGATAACCCCTAAGAATGCTACTGGTCAAACACCATTCTCTTTGATATTTGGGGCAGAATCAGTGATCCCAACAGAAATGGTGGTTCCAACTGCTAGAACAAGTACTCGTGATCCTGAGGAAAATGATGAGAACTTGGCTCAAGACCTGGATACTATTGAAGAAATCAGGGATCTGGCTAGGATAAGGATGGCCAGTTATCAACAAAGAATGGCTGGTGCTTATAACAAAAATGTCAGGATCAAGAAGTTTCAAGTTGGAGATATGGTATTAAGGAAAGCATTTCAGAATACCACCAATCCTGCTGATGGAAAATTGGCTCCAAAATGGGAAGGCCCTTATTTGATTGAAGCTGAAGCAGGAAAGGGGGCATATAGATTGCTAACCATGGAAGGTGATTTGCTACCAAGAGCTTGGAATGTTGTCCACTTGAAGAAATATTTCATGTGAGCAGGATCCTCATGGCACAGATGATCCTTACGTTAGGGGTATCCTAGAAGGATCCTTAAAATATCGGTGATCCTTACTTTGGTAATGTCCTAATCTTGAACTATTTCATTTCCTTATTTTCTCATATAAGGATAAGGATCATGTGTCCTTTATCCATCTCTCACGTGATTTTAAGTTTTGAAAGTTCAGGTATCCTTAGCAAAATATTGGTTATCTGTAGAAGCAATCCGTTCCTTGGGTTTAACCCCAGTTATTTGGGCTTGACCCCAGTTCCGCCTGTAGCGCATGATGATCCTGGTATAGTTCAAGGCAGTGGGACCAGTACTCGCTTTAGGGGCTGATAATTCCATTGTACTGGCTATACCTAGGATCCTACGTATAATGGTAGACGTACCATACATCCGTTCCTAAGGTTCCTAACGTTTTCACGTTAGCTGAGGTTTTGGCATTTTCATGTCACTAAGTTTGGATAGTTGCCAGTTAGGGCCATACTCCAGTTTACATACGATCCTTGGGCTTGTCCCCAGTTATCCTTGGGCTTGTCCCCAGTTGCTAACTCTTATCTTATATTGGCTTAGTCCCAAGTTATGCTCTATTTCAGGTCCTTGAAGATAAACAACTAGGGATCCTTGATCCTTACTTCTCTCTAAGGTTTATCTTATAGTTATCCTGATTATGGTTAGGATCCTAACTTGGACTCTCAGGTATGATCCTTAACTATTTTTAATTCTACTCATTGTTTATTTGAATAACCCTTAGAATTTGACAACTAAACTTGTGATCCTTAAAATATATTACTTTTTGGGATTCTTTAACTATAGGATATTTGATCATGGATCATGTCCTAAATATTTTCAATCTGACTTATTCAAAACTGCTTATTCAATAAATGTACATCAAAACAATTGAGAATTAAAGAGACAGAAAGGATAACAATACAAGATAAGCGACAAAAGGTTAAGGTTTTATTTATTAACAAAAGATTAACCCTTAAAAGGTTGTCAAAATTACCTACCCCGAGCATCTACCAGCAATACGTGGCTCGTCCGCTGGGGTAGGTAAAGGGTGTCCATGATAATAGGTTCAAAAGTAGTGCAGGAATATAAAGGCGGCAGGATCACAATGGTTTCATCCCCCAAACAGAGGATCCCTCCACCATTTGCAATCCTACCTATTGTCTAGAGGATCATACATGATCCTTAATCCTAAAAACTATTGTCCAGTACAAACCATCAAATTGTTCAACAAGACAACCATCAAACTAAAAAATTGGGCCCCGGCTATGTCTAGAAGTTTCCATCATCGCCCAATCATGCATCCTAAACCTTCCCTGCATCACCACCTCCGGCTCCACTTGCTTCACCACCTTCGCCCTTGCCTCCAGCCTCGATCGCCAAAACCTCCTCAGCCTCTTCATTATCTTCAAGATCAGCCAACCTTGCTTTCCAGTCCTCAATCTCCCAGCTGCTTCTGTTGAAGTTAGGATCTTGAGCTTCCCGGGCCATCTTCAGTTTTGTCTGATACATTGTGATGGCAGCAGAGACCTTTGCACCTTCTATGAGATCATGCTTTTCATAGTCAAGGTCGATCAGAAGTTTAGCCGTCTTAGTCTTGGCATCCTGGAGCTCCTTCTGAAGATCAGCAATTGTGAGGTTCTTTAGCAATGCAACCTGCTGGAGGTCGGCAATCTTCCTATCCTGATCCTCAACGTGGCCAACATAATCCTCAATCTCAGTGAATTTCTGCAAAGGGGATAAAAGATAAGGTCAGGACCAAGTGATCCTCAAATCAGCAGGATAAATCAGCAGGATATATTAGCAGGATATATCAGCAGGATATACTAGCAGAGACAGTGATCCTTACATCGTTGAAGTACTCGAGGAATTGGTGGCGGATCAGAGGCAGACCCTGCAGATCCTCAGCCTCGGAGGCCTTTCTCTTCTTGATTCCCTTTCCTTTGAGGGGTGCCTTGGGGACTGAAGCTGTCGGGCTGGTAGGAGCCTTTCTTTTGGAGGATCTGACGGTGGTGAGATCGGTGACATTGAACTTTGAAGCAGACTTGGTGGATTTTCCAGCACCTACACAACCAAAACAAGATAAGTATCTTTACTTCACTCATATTTCACTATTTATTTAATTTTTAAACAAAGATACTTACTTGACATCGTGACAGAGCCTGAGGATACCTCCTGAGAATCCTGGGTGGTTGTCTTGAAAGTTCTTGTTTCAGGATCAAGTTTCTTGAAAGCGATGAGTCTCTCTTTGGCAGCAGGAGACAGTCTGAGGTGTGAGACGGTGATAGCTGCATAACAAGAAAGCAAAAGTATATAAGTGATCCTTATATCAAAAGAAAGTTCTCTGGTGATCCTTATCAGGATCCTCCACCCTACCATGGGTAGCCCATTTCTTGGGTAGATCCTTTCCATCATCAATAGAATCTCTCTTGACGAAAAAGAAACGCCGCTTCCAGTTAGCATCATTCTTGGTAGCTTTGAAGATCGGGTGCTCCTCACCAGGTTTACGTTTAAACAAATAACGATGAGAACCAAAGGTAGTAAGATCATACAGCTCTCCCAGCTCTGACATTCCTAGGTCTATCCTTTCCTGCTCGATGATCCTTTCAAGGGTATACAAAACCCTCCATATCATCGGCATGGCTTGGATATAAGAGATGCCGGTTAGGGAAAAGAAAGATTGGGTGAAGACTGGAAAAGGATATGTATAGCCTATGGTGAATGGAGTGACAGGAAAAGCAACCCATTTGTCGGAAATATGATCACTCAGGGCATTGGGATCAAAGGGCTTAAACTCGGTGTTCGCCGGGAAGCAGTGGCGGATCCTATCAATCTGTGCATCGTTGAAACAGCAGCGTTCTTTTATGGAATCTTCGATGATCCCCTGGCTTTTCAGTGGGCTGTTTTTCGGGTGATCCTTAGCTGGGGAGTTCCGGAGCAACATCTTTGATAGAATGGTGGAAAGAAACGGAAAACAGAGCAAAAGAAGGAAGAAGATGAAGAGAGAATACCTGTTTATCTTCGGAATGCAGTTATAAAGGGAGTATCTCTGAAATTTTAAATGCAATCGATCCTATCTATATCTCCTATTTATAATCATGATTGTGCAGGGTTGTCACTTCTGTGACGTCATGGTTGCAACGGATAGTTCTACAATAACGGCTATATTTACGATAGTTAGTTGCGGATAAGATCAAGAAAATATAATTCGTTCACTTTACATATTACTCCTTATATTTTGGGGGCAATTGTTAGGGGAGGATTTTCTAACAATTAGTGATCCTTACTTGTTATCCTAATTAATGATCCTTACTTCTGTGACAGATAGTGATCCTCAGAAGAGCTTCAGGATCAGGATCATGGATCACCTTAAGGATCCTCATACTAACGATTGTTTGTTTATGTTTCGTATTATTTCGCAGGAGTAACAAGCTTGACTTGGTCTTGGCAACGTTACTATGGAATATTCCACGGGTATTTCGCACACGTTTGACTGGAAATGGACGTTGTGGAGAACGTGGGAGCTTGGCACAAAAGTCGGATAGTTTGTTATTATAGTTAACTTCTATTTTTAAAAGGGGTGACGAGCTAGAATTAGAACACTTAGCCATTTTCAGCTACACACACTCTCGTACAATTGCACTCTTGAAGCTCTCGACGAACACTTATTAGTTTTCACTCATTTTTTACACATTTCACCATAGTGATCCTTGTACCTAGCTCGTTACTATCCGAAGTTGTAAACATTTATTGATTTATTTGAGCTTGGTGATCGGTAGTTTCCATCACCCAGGGTTTTTTTTGTCGGAGATCAACTCTTGATCAAGGGCTTTTTCCCCGTATAAATCCTTGTGTCATTTGTGCAATTTACATTGAAGTGATCCTTATCATTGTTCTACATTCAAAGCATCATTCCCCGTAACAAAGAGTTTGGTTGCATTATCCTCATCAGATTTTTTGACCAAAACAATAGAAACTACCGATCACCAACTATATTGAACCAATAAGCAAGAATTCAATACAACTTTGGAAGATGATGAGCTCGATACAATGCAATTCTAGTGTGAGTGTTGAGAGCAGTTTTGGTGTTGCGAGAGAGCATGTAAGTGTTGTGTGTACGTATGATCTTATGCCTAAATGTGCTCGTTATCCCCTTATAAAATTGGAAAGAACTATACAACAAACTACACGAAAAATATGCAAGTATCCCACGTTCCTCCATAACGGTTATTTCCTCTTTTGCACGTGTTTAATCCAAGGCATTCATAATATTCCAGCTTGACCAAGTCCACTTCGTCAAATACCTGCAAATACAAGTTAAAATATAGAGAACAATTGTTAGTCAACATTAGTAATAATAAGGATCCTTAATCCTCAGACTTCCTGCACAATCCATTAAGGATCACTGATCCAGGCTAAGTTTAAGGATACATGATCCAGAGTATTAGAAATCAATGCCCTAACAGTTTTTATGTAACTCTGAATTAGGGATGAGCAAATCAAACCCGATACCGGTACCGAACCGGTACCGAATTTAACGAACCAGGTGCTTTTTCGGTACCGATTCGGTACCCACTTTTGACATTTTCGGTACCGGTCCGGTACGGTACCGGTTCGGTACCGGTATTTACCGATTTTTACCCTCAAATACCGGTACCGAACCGGGTATATTCGGTACCGGTACCCACTTTTAGGGATTTTCGGTACCGTACCGGTACGGTACCGGACGGTACCGAGCTCATCCCTTCTCTGAATTACTAAAGTCTATAGTATTGATTGCACTTAACTATGTGTTGTGTTACTAACTGCACCACAAGGTAGAGGTGAGAAGAACACCGAAAAAACTGAACCCCACAAAAAGGACCCAAAAAAACCGAAATTCACGGTTCGGTTTCGATTTGGAAAACATGTTTATTTATCTTTGAAATGATTTATCCATTGCCTACAAGAAATAACAAAACTTAACATATAACTTAAATGATTTTTCAAAGTACTATAAAAAATGTCTTAAAAAACTTTGGAGAAACATAAAAAAAATAGATTAGAAGGTTAGATTTATGAACAATATTAATTAAAAGGTTAAATATATTAACTTAAATGTAAACATCTAAGAAAGATTCTTAAATGTAGGATTACACTTTTTTATTTTTTGTATCTTACATAATTTTGTTACAAAAACCGAAAAACAGAACCATTGCTAAAACCGAAGAAAAAATAAAACCGAGAACACTGAACGCTTTCATGTAACACCCCACACGAAACTCGGGCGATCATGCACAACTGATACCTGACTTAGCAGCGGAATCAAAACTTTTTCTAGTGAACTTGCTAATCGTGTGACACATGTTTAAAAAGATTTTTACGTCAGCTTGGTGAGCTCATGCATGGTTATATAAAAGCAATCATTTTTTTTCTTTCATGAACAATTAACAGTACTAATTCTATTTACGAGACAAACGCAGGTTGGCACGTGCCTTGATTACCTAAGCATGTCACATTTACTTTAACAGGTGTGGGTATACATCACATTCACCTTACAGACTAAACAAATACCTGTACTGGGCTGGCGTACTGCCATTCTATAAGACGGTGGCATACTGCCTATTAAGAGTGTATTTTACTACAAGGCAACCCATACTAGGAAGGCTCACCGCAGTTTCCCCATCCTCAATACCTCGTTACGTATCCATGGATCCGAAATTGGTTAAGTTCTGTTCATTCATATCATAGTTGTTGTCCCACTTTACTCAACCGTGCATTTTCCTTTTTATGTACATTGGTTGCAAAGGTTTACGGGAAGACCCGGATGGATGGCTTAAGGGATTCAAAGCGCATATGGATTTTCATAAAAATAAATGATGTTTTGTACCAATATTTTTACTTAATTGGAACAATGTAGAGTTTTACAAATTATGTAATGACGTTTTGATCTCTAATATTTATTCTTTGATTAATATAACTAACATTTAATTAAATAATCAAAGCCCGTTAATATTAAACGAAACAATCAAATAACGACTTATTCAATATCCATCGTTTAACTCGTTAACTACCATTATTTCACAAAAAATAATAATAATAATAATAATAATAATAATATTAATAATAATAATCAACACCAAGATCTGATTATTACCTAGTAATAATCAACAGAATTTGCATTTCGTGTTAGACTTTTTAACCACTAAACAATGCTTACTTAGTTGTTACTCTTGGTTTAACCCTTGAACCGAACCTAAGTTGCAATGTTGTCGAATGTTGTTACTTGGGCATGCTATTCCAATAACGTGATAACATCACTGACCCACAATGCAGAGTTAGTGAAAATGCGATAGCATCATTGACCAACAATAAAGATGTACCCAGCTTTCCCTTAAAGGTATACTTAGATTGTTGGGTTAAACAATCTACTTTTCAACTTTTAAAACAAATGTTTTTTTTGTGTTTTTGTTGTGGGGTTAAACAATCTACTTTTCAACTTTTAAAACAAATGCTTTTTTTGTGTTTTTTGTCATTTATTGAGTTGTTTTCACTACAATTATACTAGCATTGATGTGTTACGTTTGCTTTTGATGTTGTTTGCAGGCTTAAAATAATTGAAATATATTAAACTCGATGGACGCTTCATCTCACTAATATGTGATGTATGATATATTGTAATAGGCGACTCAATGTACCTAAAATGTCTCCATACCCTAAGATGGTACACATCGTTTTCCTGTTTCAATATCACCACAATATTCACATTTTCCAACTTCATGTGGAAGTCCAAGAAACGGATTTAACAGCTGACTTGCATGGCTGATGATACGATCGCTAATGGAGGCCAATAACATATAGCACATTTTTCTAGCTTCAAGTGGAAGTCCAAGAAACGAATTTGACAGTTGGTTTGCAAGGCCGATGGTGCAACCGCTAATGGATGCAAATAGCACATAGCACAATACTTTTACAATTTATGTAAACTTTTTCAATTACATAATTTGTTTAGGGTTTTATCACTATTTATATAATGTTATTATCTTTTGTGTGTGTTTAAATTTGTAACACCTTCGCAATATAATTTGTTTTTGACATGTGGTGTGTTAGGCCACCCGGGGTGGTTCACTAGTGATAAAATCTATCACTCACAAGCACCAATCAAGTCCCGCCATGTCATCAACCATTTTTCCATCACTCACAACCTTTTTTAGGCGGGGTGGTCATCACTCACCACCACACCCAACAATTTCCCCTCAACCAACAAATACCCTCACAAAAAACAACCTTCACGCGTTGAAAATATCACGAAATCGGGATTGCGTTATACTATAACGCGTTATAGCATGCATGCGGGGTGGGAACTATCGGTTTTCCACGCGTTATAAATGCCATCACGGCACCACCCCGTCCTCCCTTATAATTATACGTTATACAATGCAAATGAAAAAGAGCTTAAAAGCTGCGAAATATCAAAATTTAAGTACGGTCCTACATAGGAGTTTGAACACATTATGGTCTTACGTAGGAGTCTAAACACAAATATTACTCCGATATCATAACTTTTCTATCAACTATGATACTACAGTCTACAGAGTTTTTAAGGTATAAGTTATAGAGAGAATTATTATTCTATTTTAAACATTATTTTAAAAAAAATGTCTTAAATTGTGACTACTACATTTTACACACTAACTTCATTGTAAAAATCAACTAAATGGAACGAATTATATAAAACTTGAAAGATGCTTCATTTCATTATCTTAAGAACAACATAAATGAATAAATCATCTTGGTTTAAAAAAAGTGATCAAATAAAAAACACACAATATAGCAAAATCCAGAAACCTAAACCCAAGATGGCAACAAAGACAAATCGAATCAACACAAAACCAAGATCACCATTAGCATAACAACCCGTTACCAAAAAGAAATCCCCAAAATCTCAGTAGAAGAAACCGAGCACTTTACCACCGACATTCTTCCTCCTAGCTTCTTCATGATCCATAATTCCAGCTGATGTTGTTAACACAATGTAACCAAACTGCAAAAGTTAATATCAATTAGTACCAACACTAAATAACTCCAATCCAACACATGCATGACAAAGTTTCAAAATGTGTCGATATGGGTTGCGCGCAGTCAATTTATAAATTATTAATTTATTGTACAAATATTGTTTTTGTGAACATAACACCTGTCTTGAAGGAAGAAGTCTTGCAGTCCATGGCTCGATTTCCTTGACACCAACATCAAAACGAGGACTGATGACCCCACATTTGTTCAAACGTCCATTCAACTCGACAACAATCTTACCAGATCTGTGGTCATCAACATACTCGAACTCACCAATATAACCTGTGGTTAGGACACAAGCACACGTTATTTAGTCATTGTGCTCTTAACAGGTGTCTAAATAGATAAGATCATACCGTGCTTTTGCATAACCATAAGGAACTTGATAATAACTTTCGAAGATGGCCTAATCATGACCTGTCTTTTTCCCCTCTTTTCAGCATTGTACATGCTCTTGAGAGCGTCGTTTAAAACACTAACCCTCACCATCTTTACAAATTCAAGATACTACAAGAAAAACAATAAAAATAATAAACATATGCTCACAATAGTTTACGATCACAGCTAGAACTCAATTTTGACATATTCAAACTTGTTTAAAGTACATGTAATTTGAAATCATACAAATCGTTGATTACTAATATAAGCATTATCTATATGAAAGCTACATGGACAACCTTTTGTTGACATGAATGTCATGCAGACTCCTTTAATTACATTAAAACCACTTCCATTTTAACCGTTTTTAATACCATATAATGAAAATGTATTTATCCACATGCTTACCACTATCTGCATAGCCAGCAATTATTATCGCCCACAGGTTAAAATCTCTTTTAGACATTTCATCAAACATCGGTCGTGCATTCTTCATACACCCACACGATATGAACATGATCAGCACACAATTGAGCACTAGAGAACGAAGAACACTAGAGAACGTAAAGTTGTTTTTCCTAATACCCTCTTTACCCAATTCTTTAAAAACGTCAAGAACTTGATGAAAGTTTTCTTCTTTACAACTGTTATTAATTCTAACCGTCCATACCACAACATTACGCCGTGAAAATATCCAATTAAACACTAAATCCCCATCTTTAAAAGATCCAAACTCCCCGTAAAAACTAATCAACGAGCTACTCACAAACAAATCATTTGAATAACCCGATTCAGCAACCAACCAATGATTTGTTAGCCAAGTGTCAAGTTCAATGCGTTTGCACAAGCCTTGAGAACACAATCAAAAACCCAAGAAACAGGGAAACTGCTGCAACTATAAAATATATATTGTAATTTGGGATCTGTAAAGAGGTTAATTACTTCCTCATACTCGCCACTATATGCATAACCAGCAATCATTATCACCCACGAGTTAAAATCTCTCTTCGACATTTCATCAAACACCTGCCGTGCATTCTCCATACACGCGCACACGATATTCTAGTTGTGATCGTAACCTAACTATTGAACCGAACTGAATTAAAAAATTGGCCAACACATCGACTGCTCTAATGGATAATCAAAGTTTACAATCACACTGTTACACCAACCCTAAAACATCTACTTACAGGAAATATAAGCAACAACCAAATATGTGTTTACTTTTCATGGCATACACCTAAAACAAAATAGTATCAGGAAAAGTTCACCAAATATTTGAAAAACACTCAAACATCATCAATTCAAATAGAAACAGAAGATAATTAATCAAATAACAAAAGTTTGATGGATCGCAGGAACATAAAACCTAATAGAAACTAAAAATGTCAACAACAGAATGAAGAGATTAAAGAAATTCGGTTTATAAAATTTTAAAAAAAAAATTAGGGTTTACCTGAAGCAACAATGGCAGCGGCGTTTCTGTTAGCAGCGTGTTGTTACGAGGAGAAGAGATGGAGTCGAGAAGACGACGACGTGGGCCTTAGGGTTTCGGTTTTATAAGGCTTGTCAATAGGCCCACTAAATCAAGTTATATAAACCTCTATATGCCATGTTCTTAAAATCTATATAATAACGTGGGGTATGGTGGGGCAGGGGTTGGGGGCATGAGTTGACATTTGGAGTTCGAGCTTCTCGCCGGTGAGTGACGTGTCCGTGAGGTATGGCGGGGCGGGGCTTGGCAGTTTATTAAAATAAAAATAAAATAAAAAACAAAAATTAAAAAATACACACAACATTAAAAAAAAAGCCTAAAATTTTATTAAATTCCTAAAAATTACAAAATTCATAAAAATTACAAAAAAAACCTAAAAAGGATTACAAAATAAAAAAACCTAGAGCGTTAGGTAAATTTCAAAAAGAGCGAGCTTGTCGAACGGCTTCCGCTCCTTGCCCCGAAACTCGATGTTCGCCACCGCCACCCGGTCTTCGTGGCTTATCTCACCGCTCGGAACGGCTTCGTAGTAGGCTTTGAAACGATCAAGCTTCGGCCGTAGCTCGCGCCATTTATGTTGGCACGCGTTTAAGTTGTGTTGTTCGTTTCCCACGTTACGTCGGTAGCTAGCAAAAGCTTACGGCCAATAACGCGTTTCACCAGGTTGTCGGCCCTTCATTGCGCCAACGACGCTCGTGACAAGAGCTAGCTCTTCTTCGTGTGTCCAAGAGGCCATCGATCAAGTGTGTTTGGGTTGGGGTAGCGGGTTCGATCAAGTGTGGTTGGGTTGGGGTAGCGGACAGCCGGTGGGGTTGGGGTTAATATATATAGCGATGTTGGGTGGGTGAACCGCTTGGCTTGGCTAAACGGTTATAATTTGAAATTTAAATGCCCACCGCTATGACCTAGCCAACAAGTGAATAGCAGTCGGCCACATAGGATCGCTAGCCCCGCCCCACGCCCGGCTTTAAACTCCCGCCCCTTGGGCCACGCCCAAACCTAAGCCCACCCGGGATGGTGGCTTGGGCGTTTTCAGCCAACCCACGCCCCAACCCCCGCCCCATACCCCACAGTCTAATAAAAGCCACATGACAATTTTTTATTTAATATAATCCAATAAATGACACATGGCATTCTCTTATAAAATTCTTTAATAATATATTAATTAATCTATCTATTTATACTTTCAATAAAATGAGAAATCCCAATGACATAAGAAAAGCTGATGTGTCAGCAGGAGAGGTTGTCCAACAAGTCTTTTTTTATGTCATTATTACATCATAAAACCTAATATATAAAGACTTTAAAATTCAAATGTGGCCCACATTCAAACCACTGCCTGTCTCCAAAGCACTGGCTATCTCCAAAATTCAAACCACTGCCTAACTCCAAAAATCAAACCACTAATGATTCAAAATTCAAACTTCAAAACCTCTGACAATTCAATATTATGGCTCCAAATTCAAAATTCAAAATTATGGCTCCAGATATATAACATATCATCTTCTTTAATCAATTACTTTATGTCTCTCTCTAATCAATTTCTCTCTCAACTCTCTTTCTCTAAAACTCACTTTCTCTCTCTCCAGTATGTTTCTTCAACACGAGCAGACGCACCCTAACTTCTGGAAGATCAAAAGGCAGAGGTTCAGAAGTTGTTCATCGAAGCTGAAGGTAATCTGAAAGAAGCTAAGAAGTAATACGTGTTGATTTTTAGTAATGGCAGAACAGAACTCACAGCTCTTCGAGCTCAATAATGGCACAATGAAGATCATCGTCTCCAACTATGGCTGCACTGTCACCTCCTTATTCATCCCTGATAAACACGGTATCATTCTACTCTACTTTCTCTCCCTCACGTCCCGTATTTGTTGCTGATTTTATGAAATTATTTCATCATTTGAGATTGTGATGAACACGATTAACTCTTTCTTATTTCATTTCATTCAAATATCCTCACTCTCTCTCTCTATCAACGATTTATTAAACAATAGCTGTAACTTCATTTCATAATTTATGTTTTTAGTGTGTGATTGTCGATTAAAGCATCTGACACTTGCTATTTCATGCAGGTTGTGTGTTATTGTGTTAATCTAGGGTTTTTTTTAACAAGTTTTGGTTCTGAATAGTGCGAAATTATTGAAGAAGAGTGATTGTATGGCACGAAAATGTTTAATGATTTGAGCAAGCTGGATGCAGGGACGCTGCATCTGCTTTCTCCGGAGGTTATATTTCTTCATGCTATGATTAATATTGGTAAATTGATGTGTTTTAGTTGAATGCTTGTTTGTTTGATCTGCTGCTGTGTATTAATGGTGTTTGTTATGTGTTTTGTCTTTGTTTAAACAGGTACGATTGGTCATGTGGCTCATGGAAAATCAACAGTTGTAAAAGCCATATCTGGTGTGTAGGTAATTTTTACTTTTTTGTTTGTAATAACCAAGAAAAGCGTCAATTCACCAGAAATAAATCAGTAGATTAATTATGTAGAAACATATTTGTGTTAGTTATGTAATTCGAGTAGTTTTATCAAATCACCGGTTGTTTTGATTTGACATAAGAAACAACTGATGTGTAAATTCCAGAAAAACAAAGTGACATAAGAGTGGGTCAAAGATCCGCTATTTTTACCGAATGGAATACATGGTTTTGAGCGGGAATAAATAATCTACACAAAAAATGTGAGTTAAATAGTCATAAGATAGATTGTTGCCTTTACCTGATAAAAGTGAGTGTTAAATTATAGTTCTTGAAGCTAAATTGGGGGTTTCGATTAAACTGACTCCAAGTTGTCTTCTTGTGATGAAAGGGTTGTAGAAATGGGAGGCTTCAGCTTCATCAATCCATCACAAAGTGGCTGTTGAGATTCAAGATTCCAGAAACATTGTGGACCGTAAGTATAGCATGTATTTCAAAGTGGCTGTTGAGAATCTATCGAAGAAGCTGTTTATGTTTCGGGTATGGTTTACCGTAAGTATAGCATGTATTTCTCTATTGTAACACCCCGAAAACAGGTTTGGTAATCAAACCACGTTAATATTTATGAACGGGTAAAATATCGTTAGTGGTGAAATTAACCCGATAAATATTAGGATTTAAATAAATAAACTTAATATTAAATTAAAAAGGGAATAAAAGCTTTAGAGGAAATAAAGTTCATAAGGAGCCCGAGTTAACGAGACTTAAAATAAAACGGTTTTTTTTTTAACTCCTGGAATCCAATAAGTTAACTAGGAATAATAATAACCTAGTTAGATAAAAGTCTTGTAGTAACTCATAACTGGGTTAAAACACTAAAAATAAGAACTAAATGATACTCGAGAGGCCAAAAGCGTTTAAAACGAAACTAATTAAATAAAAACATAAAAATTGAAACTCAAACACACACTTGTATGTGTTGAGATCGACAGAAACACAGGGGGCGACATAGGGCTCCCCTTCAAACTCTAAATCCTCATAAATCTCACAAATTGGAGGTCCAAATCAAGTCTAAATCGAAATCCGAGTACGAATTAGTGATCTCCACTGAAAAAGGAGTCACAAGGTATGTAAATTTCATGAGAAATCTCTAGTTGAATTTCTGCGTAAACCTAGAGAATTCAAAAATTGTTGATGCATGCTTGTTATATGGATGAAATAGGAACCTTGTAGTGTTTAGGAGTAAACCCTAGACAAGTATATGTTGAAATCATGCTTAATTCAA
This sequence comes from Helianthus tuberosus, assembly GCA_030545235.1. Taxonomy (NCBI): domain Eukaryota; kingdom Viridiplantae; phylum Streptophyta; class Magnoliopsida; order Asterales; family Asteraceae; genus Helianthus; species Helianthus tuberosus. Next base: position 40,951,802 of record CM060384.1, on the reverse strand, counting down.
GTAAATTCAGATTTGTTGATGCTAAATTCATGTATGTAATGTTTTTAGCTTTTTGATTGCTAAAGAAATAGTGTTATGATGTCATGAACATGCTTTAATTGAAAGCTGAATCCAAACAGCTTCTGATCAGAATTTTCAGCCGACTTGTATTGGCTGTAACATGGACAAAACTTAACAAAAGCATGTGTTTCTTGAGTCTAAAATATAATTCCAGGAAATATCTTTAAAACCCCATTGGAATCGCATTTTTTCGACGAAAATTGAGCGTTTTATGAATTTTTCCGTATCGAAGTTTCAAGCTGCGTTTTCTGGCAGAATTTGCAGCCCATTACGAATATCATAACTCAATTTAGGAATTTAGTTATGATCTCAAATTTTCATTGTAGATATTTTTTAGTGATTAAAAGAATCACCAATTGGAATTTCGTCAATCGGATAAACAAGGAATTTTAAATGAATTTTTCCGTAAGCTGCAGTCAGAAGTGACGAATCTGATTGCAGCTTAGTAGATGAATTTTTATATATTTTTGGTAGAGAGTTAGACTCTAAAAATTTAACACAAGGATAATCCCTCCGAGGGGTACACACTAACGCTCACAATGACGTTGAGTGAGGACCTATTCTACCCTCCTCGATAGTCGTGATGCGTCGCAACGCAATGCATATTCGAAACGGAACTCAATTATCGCAACGCAAATTTGAAATATGAATATTTATACGACCCTTTGTGACTAATTATAACAAATATATGAATGTGTGTATGAAAATGTGTAACCAAACTATCGCAACGCTTAACGAACAAAACGAAACGTCAAAACGCAATTCGCCGGAGACCACCGATCGGATTGCCATCCGATCCATGGCCCTCCATCACCTTCTCTCCTCTTCACCTATAAATAACACTTGTCACATCACGTGAATAGTGGTGTGACAACTCTCGTTCAACCAGCACGCTCCAGACCCTATTTCGCTCGATTTCTCGTGATTTTCTTGTAAGTTTTCAACTCAAATCTTGTACTTCTATGATCTACACACACTTCTTCATCATTTCCACCTTTGAATCTTAACTTTTAATCGTGAAATCCATGGATTTGAGGTGTTCTAGGGTGATGTCATCATGGAGTTCTTATGAACTTCAAGGTTTGGCTTCATTCCACCAAGAACAACTTAGAACTGAAAGGTTTCCACACAAATAAACAATGATTTTGCATAGATCTAAACATTTTCAAAGTAGAAAGGATTGAAAGATGGCTTTCCAACTTTCTTTCAACTATTTTACACTCAATGCACTCAAAACCGGTAGAACCGGAGCTCGTACTAATCTTCTACTCTTTCTTAGTGATGAGTTGGTTCAAGATTTGGTTACTATAAAGGAGAAAACCGATTTCGGGTTAAACAAGAACGACCGTCACGAACCAATAAACTGATCGGATTTGGACGATTCCTGTTCGACCGGACGACTTGGGACTTGACGAGGTTCTGTTGTTTAGTTCGTTGTCAAACCGTCTCGAACAAATCACAAACTTTCAAAATAATCAAGTTCATAACGATTAGATGCGTTGGGACGGATTGCCATCCGATCGAACCGCGATCCGATCGGATTGCACTTGAGCTTTCAACACTTAGACAACTTTCAACAGGTTCAACGGATTGCTATCCGATCGGATTGGCATCCGATCGAGTAACCATCCTGCCGTGAACTTGTTCTCACTAAGTGTCTTGTCAATCGGATCGCTATCCGATCAAACGCACTGTTCAACGCTTATGCCATCATTCTGTAATCAGGCTAATCTCAGACGTGCTCCCTTCAATCCATTAACCCCCATCGCTGTGAGTATACTCGAACCCTTTTTATCGCATCTTTTGGGTGTAACATACGTTTCTAGCAAACTAAACTAATCAAATGCTCAAACTATATATCACTTGCGAATGACTGAATTACATATTAACACGTGATGCTAGTTACATATGTTCTAGGACTTTTACTCGCGACGTCCCGCCTTAACTTGTATAGTACTATAGAACCTGACGGGGTCTAGTTAGGATGAATAGCAATCGCAATCGCAGCTCGAGTGACTTAGTTGGTAGTAACTATCTTGTGTACATGCTTTGTATCCCGTTTATGTAAGTGGTAATTCGCATCACTTTTTATCTATTACGCTACTTCAACAAAACATGTATACTCGCCAATACTTTTATATTGACGTTTTTTTAATGTATGTTGCAGGTTTAGTCGCATTTCGCATCAAATCAAGCTAGGAAGTCTAGAAACTCACCTAAAATCTAGGTGGTCGGATTTGTATTGTTCGAGAGGACAAGAAATCTGTGATAACTTATGTGATTGTATTGTTTGTTAGTATGGGATAAATAATAAATATTGTCGCTTTATAGTTGTTATGGATTCTCTTAAGCAATTCGATTCGCCCAGTGTCGCACCCCGATGATTCCGTCATCGGTTGGGGTGTGACATGATCTTACATCCGTTTGGAGCGTTAAGGATATATATGAGGTAATTTCATTCTTTTGCATTATTTTATGAGAGTGCTTATCAACTTATCTGGGAAGATGTTGGTTAATTATATTCTTATTATAAGTTTAACTAATACAATTTTACCGAATCGTATAAAAGAAAACATTCACATAATTTACACAACCAATAAGAAGAGATAATACGTTAACGTTTAACACGAAGCGCGGTTGATTTAAATTCAATTCAAGTAAATTAAAATAGAAGGAAAACCGCCAAACCTTACAATCCCCGTCAAACCATCAAATCAGGACCATCCATTAACTTTCCTCATTTAACACATCTCATCCAACGAATCACACACCCGCCACGTCACCAATCCTTGTAACAACCAACTCAACCAATAAAAAACCACCCTTATCCCCTATATAACAAACTCTCAAACACATCATTCAAACCACCAACAATCCCCAATTTCAAACCCTAACCCTAACTTTTTCAATCTCCAAATTCTCAACAAATTCAATGGCACCAAAGGCAGAGAAGAAGCCCGCCGAGAAGAAACCGGCAGAGGAGAAGAAAACACCGGCTGCCGAGAAAGCTCCGGCGGAGAAGAAGCCAAAGGCCGGAAAGAAGCTCCCGAAGGAAGCCGGAGCCGGTGCAACCGACAAGAAGAAGAAGAGAACGAAGAAGAGCGTTGAGACTTACAAGATCTACATCTTCAAGGTGTTGAAGCAGGTGCATCCAGACATCGGGATCTCGAGCAAAGCTATGGGGATCATGAACAGTTTCATCAACGATATTTTTGAGAAACTTGCTCAGGAGAGTTCCAGGCTTGCGAGGTACAACAAGAAGCCAACAATCACTTCAAGGGAGATTCAGACCGCCGTGAGACTCGTTCTTCCCGGTGAATTGGCTAAGCACGCTGTGTCTGAAGGGACCAAGGCCGTGACCAAGTTTACAAGCTCTTGAATGGTTTAGGTTTTGTTGTGGTGTTGATGTATGGTAGGGTTAGATCTTCATGTCTCGTGATGGTTTACCGTGTTAGTTGTGGTTATGACTTTTTATTTTCTTTTTTAATTTGGTGTTTTAGGGTTTGTAATTGTTGTGATCGGTCTGGGATTGATCGTTTCAAAGTATGAATTCGAAGCATACATGATATGATATCTTTACTTTTGTCAAACTATGGAAGGTTGTTCTCTGTTATTGTTGTATTTATGTTGGTTACAAAAATGTGACCGGTATGAAGATGATTTGATTCTTAAAATTGGGATACCATTTAGGCCTCTTTGATACAAAATTTGCATAGCAGTCAGTGGCGGAGCCACACATTGAACAACGGTGTCGTCCGACACCATTGAATTTTGTGTAGCAAATACAACGTATAATAGGAAAAATTCGAGCGACACCATTGTCTTTTTATAAACGACACCATTGTTTTGTTTTCTTTTAAAAGAATTACATAATAAGCAAATTTGTATTTAAAAAATGAAGCCCAATTACTTGAATTAATTAGTATACTTTAAATCATTAAAGGTCCATGCTTAATTTTTATTTTTTCTAATCCAGTAAGCATTATAGCCCCATGTTTAATTGGTTTTGTTTCAATTATTTAACTTAACAGGATGTTTGATGATCATTTGAATGATGTGTGCACTTGTTTGCTATAATGAAAAAGAGGGTTTTTTTTTTTTTTTTTTTTTTTGCCAAGTTGCCATTGAAAACATTATGAATCGTTTTCAAAACATGAAAATGCGTATAGAGCAACTAGTAGATGCAATTTTTTATATATTAAAAATGACTTTGTGTTTTTATTATGTGTTTTTATTCAATGACATTGTATTTTTACTGTTATATTTGCTTTTATTATGTGATTTGACCCGACTAGATCCGAACTGATCCAAAAAGTTTGACTCCGGGTTATTATAAAACGGGATATCCTTAAAAAAAGACACCATAAGAAAAAATTTATGGCTCCGCCATTGATAGCAGTGATTGCAGTTGGGCTCCCTTAGTTACTGGAATCCATTTGAACCATACGAAGTCTTATGAGTCGAAGCAACCGGAGTTCTGTTTTGCTGTCTATCTTTAAACATCACCACTATTTAGTCAAGAATGCCAAATTTTATATGCATGAAGACTTCCCAGTCCCTCCTTCTTGACCACCTTGATATTTAACTATATAAAATTGTTATACAAAAACCGTTATGGTATTGCCAAAATCGTCCTTAACCACTGCAAGGAAGTAAAAGAATCTCTAGACTATTGGTGCTATGATGGAGCAAGAAGTCTCATGTAATGGAGAGAAACAAAATGTTGCATGGTGTTTGGCTGCTTAGACTATGTCTACGACTGGAGTTAGGGGTTGTATACCTGGTGCTTCGTGGTATCTAGTAATAGAATATCTGATCTTCCATGTATATAGATTATTCCTTAAATGCTATCCTTTTGTAAGAATTTCAATACCAAGGCAAAGGTCTGAAATTGTTGTATGAAGCCAATGTTGCTTGTTAAAATAACAATCAAATCAGTTTTATATGGTGGTTTATTTGGGGTGGAATAGAAGACAAAAACAAAGGAAATTGGATAGCATGGGAAAAGGTGATCGCTCCGGTAGAGTATGGTGGTTTGGGGTTCGGTTCGCTACGGGATGCAAATTTAGCAATGCTTGCTAAATGGTGGTGGAGATTTAAAGTCGAGAGAGATGGATTGTGGAGGAAAGTCATTTGGGCGATCCATAACAAGTCCAGATCTTGGTGCTTTATTCCCGCCAAAATTTCCATAGCAGGTCCTTGGAAACAAATCTGGAATATATCGGAGGAACTACAAAAATCGAACTTAGATTTGTCTAAGCTAATTAGGGGCAAGGTGGGGCGTGGATTAGACATACTCTTTTGGGTCGACGTTTGGATTGACGAGATCCCGCTTGCTTTTCGGTTTCCAACTCTCTTTAACATTGGGGCCAATAAAATGTGTGGTGTTGCGGGCCGGTTAGTGTCTGACTTGGTAGGGGACCGGGTAGCTTGGCGTTGGGCCAGATTGCCTCAGTCTGCCACTGAGGTACGGGATCTACAGCTTCTGCAGCTAATGTTGAACCAGGTTCGGCTGAATTCCACCAAGGATCGATGGGAGTGGGGGACTGAACACGTCGGGAGATTTCTCTGTCCGCAGTGTGAAGGTTTGGCTTAAAGTACAAAACAGAGAGGTTCCGGAGCAGGTTTTTGTGTGGAACAATTGGGCGCCTAAAAAGGTCGGCATGGTTGGGTGGAGAGCTTTGGTCGATAGACTCCCAACGAAGGTGGCAATCAGCGTACGCGACATCCAATTGCAGTCAACTTGCTGCGTTCTCTGCAGTGATTTTCCCGGAACATGCGAGCACATATTCACTTCATGTCAATTCGCTCAAACTCTTTGGTCCATAATTACTCAATGGTGCAAAATCCCGAATGCATTTATTTTCAGTCTAAAAGACTTGCTGGAATATCATAATTTTGTCCAACGATCTTCGAAAAAGAAAAAAAGCTTTGTATGCGGTGTCACTTGTCTACTTATGGAGCGTTTGGCGAATGAGTAATGATATGGTATTCAACCAAGGTCAAGTGTCGGTGCAGAAGGTTGTCAAGGAGATCAAGAACATGAGCTTTTTATGGGTTAAAAATCGATCGAAGGAGGTGGGTTTAACTTGGGAGGCCTGGAGCAGATTCGATGTATTTCCAGTCTAGTTTCTGTTCTGATTGTGCTGTATGTGTTTTACTTTTGGTGGATGTAATTGTGGTGTAGCATCTTGCTATTTTATTAATAAAGTTATGTTGGCCGTTCAAAAAAAATCTGTTTTATATTTGTTAAAAATATGGTTTTATTGTTTAAATGAGGTGAGGAGATTGGGCTTGTACACTTATTGTTGATGGGTATTGGATATTTACTAGCGCTTAGAAAGGTTTACCCTCATCAAAGTTATGCTAGGGGTAGTTTATCGTTTTACTAGCTTTCCGTGTGGTCTTGGAGTCGGAGTTCTTAGAGATCTCAATAGCGCTTTATTGTCCAAATGGTGGTAGCGCTTCAAGACTGAAGATCCCTGTGTATGGTCACATCGGTCCACTACAGCAAGAAGGTATGGAAATACATTCCATTAAAATGTTGTATAACAAATACTTAGAAAAAAACATTGTTAGGATTAGAGAGGACCTATGAAATAAATCCATTAGCATGGAAGATCTTATTAAAGCGGAAGTAGGCAGCAGTCGATTTTCCTAACTAACAATTTTACTTGTTATACATTGCATATATCCAATCAGATTACAACCCTGGTATCAAAAACAAACTCCTGCCGTATATGGCCAAAATGATAAGAACCGTCCTTGATAGTGTCTTTTTTGTGAGGAAGTCAGGAAAAACATCAGTTTTGTAGACTACTGCCAACATTTATTTGGCTGTCATTGACAAATTTGGTTATGGTATAAGGCTTCTTCGATGGGAATTTTCGAGCCCAAACAACGGGCCAGCAGACAATGCAATCTTAGGTAAGTGGTCAGTTGTGAATGTGCTCAATATGTCTAAAATTTTAAGATGTTTATTATTAGCTTCTGGCTCATGATCAACCTCAAAAAATGTAAGTTGTTTGAGGTAGGTGTAAATGACAGTTGCATTCAAAAAAAAAAAAATTGGCTTCAATTCTACATTGCCAATTCGGGGAATTCCCCTTTATTTATTTGAGTTTATCCGTTGGGGCTAACATGAATTGCATAAAATTTCGGAAACCGGTGGTTGATGTTCTCGAAAATCACCTATGCTTGTGGAATGCTAGTTCTATTTCAATTAGAGGACATATTACACTGTTGAAATCAGTTCTTGACAGCCTTCTGATTTACTATTTTTCTCTCTTTAAAGTGCTAGTCCAAGTTATTCAAGTTGTAAAAAAATCAAGTTTGGTTGGTAATTGTTATATTAACAAGGGGTCTTCCACGGTTTGGCTTTGGAGATTGTTCAGATCGCAAGGAATGGGTTCTCAGTCAAGGCAATTAGAATATTGTTAATCATCATAATCGCTGCAATAACAATCAGTTGGTCCTGGATTGGAGCAAGTGGGAACCGCTAAAAATCAATGTCTTCGGGTGGCGTTCAGGGATGGATCCAAGTGGCGGATCTAGCCCAAATATTCAGGGGTATCCCAAAAAAATTTTTGGGATCAGGGGTATCCTTTGTATAAAACCGAAAATAAAAATAAAAATTTTACACTATGTAGACGGAGTTGAGGGGTATTTTTACACTACGGAGACGGAGTTGAGGGGTAGCTCGTGCTACCCCTGCTTCTACACTACCTCCGCCCATGGTTCCAACATTGACGCCCTTAGCAAAAAGAAAAATTGGTCGGGTTTGTGGAGAGCTACCAGAAACAGCAGAGTACAGTGGTTAACATGGTTTGGTTGATCATCTGCCAGGAGTGCAACATTTATCCAATCTATGCATTTTCGGTGAAGGATTTGCTCGATTACCATAATCCTTACTTCTTGCCGGTGCTTAAAGAGATCGAGGAACGAGGTGTTCTCAAATACACAACCAATAATTCACAAAATCATTGAAGACGTCAAATCTCTAGGCTTTCTTTGGATAAAAAATAGATCTAGGGAGATAACTTGGAAGATTTTTCTGCTTGTCTCTCATTAATCAAAACAAGAGCCTAAATAGGCTTACAAAATGCAGGAAAGAAAATGCATGAATACGTGGATTACGACCCTCATCTCAAAACTGTCATGGTATAAGACGAAAATCTTGAGGACCCGTCCTTGACCACATAATGTTTGCGGGTCCTCTACACTAGCCATTTGGTTGGCGTTGTCCTTGATCGCAAAATTTCTGCCTGGAAGTGTAAAAACAAGCGTGATGTTATGGATTGAAGTCTTTCTTTAATGTTCATGGTGCTTAAACAATATGTTGATGTGATGCTTGACGTTGTCTAGGACTGAAGGGGTTGGGCAGTTGGCGGCGAACTAAGATGAAGTTGGTTGAGAGTTGTATAATTGATGGTGAAGAACTAAAGTCTTTCTGGGTAATTTATTATGTAAACATGTCTAGAAGATATGTTCCTCCATGTATATAATCTATAAACCTCTATTCCCTTGAATGTTATAACTTTGTAAGAATTTCAATACCAAGGTAAAGGCCAGAAAGTGTTGTTTGAGGCCAAATTCCTTATGTCAATAATGTTAGTGTTACCTTTTGAATCTTTTTATTTCAATTTTAATATTTAAGTTTTGGTTTAGATACCAGACATTGCTATGGGTTTGCCTACATCACACCCTCTGTAGACCCTATCAATAGCTTTGCTATGGGTGAGATTTACTGGGTTCGGTTGGTTGGTATAGCAAACTTGGACAATTAAGAAAGAAAGTTTGATGTAATGTTTAATGATTGAAAAATAGCTGCATTTAGTTTTGAGTCTTGAGCGTCTGTTATTAGTCGAAATACTTTTCTAAAACACAACTCAAAACATTATAGATGCATTCATCATGTAATTAAAAATCATGTAAATAACCATTTTAAGAGTGAGTTTTTCCTTTCTAGTTTTTTTAACCAATATTTTAAATCCAAGCGAAAATTTACAAGACAAAGCAATACCCCAAGTAAAAAACAGCAGGGGCATATCAGCCTCCAACAACCCAAAGTCCCAAACTAGAAACAAGCAAATGGGCTACTCCATTACAATATCCAATCCAGCTTATAATGTTTCATGCTTGGATCTATGTTTGATCCAAATAAACGGCTCCAACTTTGTTTCTTCTACCACCCTTGCAGACGACGTCCTGTCAAACCTTCTTGGATATGTTTGTTACGACACTGCTAAGTACAACTTTAACCTTGGCTTTAGCAAGGAAGCGCCCATAATATTTACTCCTAACCAGAACCAACATCCATACATCACAGGCAAAACCACATAATCCGGCCACTCCTATTTGACACAAAACACCAATTGCAGTTGGACACCCCTGGTTAACAGAAAGGTGGCAACTGGAGAAGTTGTAATTTGCCACCATCTCCACATAAAGCAGTAGACTTTAGAGTTTAGACGGACCCATCTGAACCCTACCAAGCCTTTGAGATCCGTAAGATAAGACTCATTCTTTGAAATCATTTTCCTAAACGATTTCCTTATATAAACACCCGATTGATCACCAACCAAGAGTCCTCGTCATTCGAGTAGCTATAATTTTCCACCATACACTTCAAGTCTTCTAGTTCTATCTTTCCCCGTCACAACCATTTTCCCAACAATCATAAATTTATTGCCCGAAGACACCCCACTGCTTAAACAGGACGAGTCAAGGTTATATTTAAACTGTAAACGGGCTTTCAAGTATCTTGGCCTTATGGTGGGTGCCAATATGAACCGCATCGGTAATTGGCAACCGGTGTATGATATTTTCTAGAAGCGTCTTAATTTATGGAAAGCTAACGTGTTATCTTTTGGAGGAAGGATAACCCTTATCCGGTCCATCCTCGAAAGTCTCCCTTGTTATTACTTCTCCCTCTATAGGGCACCCGCAAAGGTTATTCAAGATTTGGAAGCAATAATCAAAAAATTTCTATGGGGTGGCACAGCTGAGGTTAGAAAGACCCACTGGGTCGCTTGGGATAGAGTGGCTTCTCCTAGGAAGGTCGGGGATTTGAGCCTTTGTAAGCTGAAAATTTCTAATTTAGCTTTATTGTCTAAGTGGGGATGGAGGTTTAAAACGGAGATGGATAGCCTCTGGGTTAAAACTATCACGGCGCTTCATTCGGGAGGTTCGGCTTGGAATTTTTTTCTAGTTAAAAAGTCTCTCAGGGGAGTGTGGAGAACTATTGTGTCGGTTTTAAATAAACCCTTATTAAACAATGTTTCTCTCCGGTCATTGTTTAAGGGTATTGTCGGCTCTGGTAGTAAGATTAAGTTTTGGCTCGACCCTTGGACTCTTGATGTGCCGCTTAAGGAGCGTTTTCCTAACCTGTTCAATCTTGAGCTAGTGAAAGGGTGTTCGGTTAGGGAGTGGCTTAGCGATGGTGGCCTGTGGTTATGGAAGCACGACCCAGATAGGCCTGAGGAGATCACGGAAATGGGAGACCTTACGGTTCTGATCAGCAACGTTGTTCTATCCAACAGGTGTGATAATTGGCGCTGGCTGGGTAATAACTCCAACAGGATCAGTGTGAGCGCAGTTAAAACTTTGTTCGTTGACAGTTGTGATTTCAGCGCCAGGTACATTATGGAGTGGTGTCGGTGGGTTCCGCTGAAATGTAATATCTTCGTCTGGAGAGCGGATCTGAATAGGATCCCGACAGCCGATTCTTTGAAGAAAAGAGGTATTTTTATAGAGGAGTTGTGCCCGTTTTGCATCAGCATGGAGGAAACAGTAGAGCATTTATTTTCCTTGTGTAGCATAAGGTGAGCTCTTGGTGCCGTGTCCCGAACTTTTTTATTTTCTCGTTCAGAGATCTTCTTGAGATCCATAAGCATTGAGGAAAAAAGGCAGAGAGGCGCGGCAAGGTATTGTCAATAGCGTGTTGGAGTTTGTGGAAGGCTAGGAATGAGAAGAGGTTTAACGGTAAGGATGCCAAGATCGATGATATTTTCAGCGAAGTTAGATCTTTGAGTTATCTTTGGTTTGTGAATAGAAAGTTTAAGACGATCCTTTGGTCGGATTGGTGTAATTTTGTAATTATGTGATTGTTTGTCTGTTCCGGCCCGGTTTTCGGATTTCGGTTGTTTCTTATGAAGTTAACTTTTCAAAAAAAAAAATTGTTGACCTATTTAACCTGTTTAATCAAACAAATCAACCAGTCAACCTGCTTTAAACTAAAATAAATATATGTATTTTATGATGTAAACTCATCAAACTATTAACAGGCTGTTTAATTTGTCTATTACAACCTATTTAGAACTCACAAACCTTGGAAGCCCGTTTACAGCGTTAACGAAAATAAATACATGCCATATTTGAGTTCATTAATTCAACTCGTCAACTTGAAACTCGAATATAAATTAGTAGCAGAAGCTCTCTCTATAATATCTGCTCTTCCATGAATATGAACTATCCCTTGAATGTAATCACGTTCTGAAAATTTCAATACCAAGACTAAGGTCTGAAACTGTTGTTTGAAGCCAATGATGCAGATTTCAGAGCAATTGTGAAACTAGTAACACGACACTGTTTGCAATTGAAGAAAACCAAAATAAATTAAACAATCACCAAACAGATAAGCAAAACATGGAGTTTCTTTAATTCATTAACATCAGCACCAAAATAACACTATTCCCTTTTGCCTTAACTTTTAAAGAATTCAAATACCAGATTTAAAATGGCCAGAAAATGATGTTTGAGGCAGGCCAGTGTTTCGGATTTTCAAAAGAATTATTGCTAGTATCTGATAATATATTATACATGACTTAAATAAAAACTGGTAAACAACAAAATTCAAATCCACATTTTCAGATCCCTAAATAAAACAATAACCAAACTAAGGGGGTGTTTGGCCTAGCTTTTATTTTTTTGGTTTATGTTTATATTTTAAAGTAGAGTTAACTGCCATTTTCGTCCCTGTGGTTTGGTCACTTTGGCCATTTCAGTCCATTTTTCAAAAATGCGCCATTTTCGTCCCCCACGTTCTGGAAAGGTGCCATTTCAGTCCAAAAATGCGCGAGTTAACTGCCATTTCCGTCCCTGTGGTTTGGTCACTTTGGCCAAAAATGGCGCATTTTTGGACTGAAATGACACTTTTCCAGAACGTGGGGGACGAAAATGGCGCATTTTTGAAAAATGGACTGAAATGGCCAAAGTGACCAAACCATAGGGACGAAAATGGCAGTTAACTCTTTAAAGTAACTTATGCTTATTTTCTTTCATTTGATAAGCTATTTTCAAGTGTTTAGATTAGCTTATAATCTACAAGTTGATAAGCTCTTTGAAACCATGAAATTTTCACGAGCTTGTATTATGGGAAGGGGTATAATATGTATCATTAGAGGACAATTGAGTAAAAAACCATCTTCTTCAAATAAGCTAAATAACCATCTTCCCATAAGCTTCTTAGAATTAGCTTATATAAGCTAATAAGCATAAGCTTAAAAAGCTAAACCAAAACACCCATTAGTGCTTATTTTATAAAAAATAAGCTAAAAAAGCTATAAGCTTAAATTAAAAAGCTAGGCTAATCACCCTCTGAACCAAACAACAAAATGAAAAATCAAAAAACAGATAAGCGAAACAAGCGGTTTCATTCATTCATTCATTAAACTCAACATAAACATAACAAACACTTTTACCAAACTACATTCATTCCCAATTTAACTACAACTTAACCCAACCCAAACTATGCGGCCTTCTTGGGAGACTTTCCAGATTTAGTAGGCGTCTTAGGCTCTTTGGCAGCAGCAGCACTCTTCTTTGGCAACAACACCGGGTTAATGTTTGGCAAAACCCCACCATGAGCAATCGTGACTCCGGCCAACAGTTTCCCCAGCTCATCATCGTTCCTTATCGCCAACAATACATGCCTCGGTGTTATCCTGTTCTTCTTGTTATCCCTAGCTGCATTTCCCGCCAATTCCAACACCTGTGTCCAACAAACAATTTCATTCAATACAAACCCTAATTTTTATTACAAATTCAATTAAATTAAATTAATAAATAATATTAATTTATATAACGTACTTCAGCTGCAAGGTATTCGAGGACGGCGGCGAGGTAAACCGGAGCACCGGTACCGACACGCTTTGCATACCGGCCGTGTTTGAGGTAACGGCCGATTCTGCCGACGGGAAACTGGAGACCAGCTTTGACGGAGCGGGTGACGGACTTCTTCCTTGGACCGCCAGCTTTGCGACCTGCGGCACCCTTCTTAGCTTTTCCGGTGGTTTCCATTTGGGTTTTTTTGTTTTGTGTGTGTTTCTGTGTGTGGAAATGGTTTTTGGTGTTGGATTCGGTGGACGGTGAGTTTGTTTATATAGTGGTGAGGATTTGGGCGGATTGAAGTGGGTTGTTTTTGGGCTGTTGGATTGAGGGGTGATCAACGGTTGTGGTTTGGTTTTGGTGGATCCGTGTGATGTGTGACTGGCCAATGAGAGAGAGATATGAATTTTTTAAATTTTTTGAAGTTTTTTGGGTTTTTGGTCTTTCCCGCCTGAATTTTTTTGGTATATTTTGAATATCTAAGAAATGAAAATATGTTCATTCAGGGTGATTTAGTGATTACCGATAATATTTTTACAAAATAGTATTGTTTTTAACAACTAAGAGTAAATACATTCAAAATGTTATCAAATTCAAAAACATACATTCGCATTATATATTTTTCGAGGGTTATAGATCATTATTTCATGTTGGTTGTCAACTACCACTTGAATTTTTGTAGATAAGCTCGTTGTAAGCTTCAAATAGTATATATGTTATATAGGTAGAAGTAAGCACACTTTGTTAATTGATTAAAAATCACCGAAAGAACATTAAATTCCTTGCAGTTTGGGTAGTATTGATGCTATATCCGTAATGCATTCTCATCTCAACTTATGATAGTAAATCATAAGAGATTATATAACTTAAGAAGTTATATACTTGCAAATTTGGTATTTCCATATAACTTAAGAAGTTCACTTTCATTCATATGAAAGTTGAAACATTTGATATACTTGCAAATTTGGCTAGATTGTCAAAATTTGCACTAGAGTTCTACATGGCCAAAGGAAGATACGATGAAGTTGAGAAATCAGCATATTGTGGAAGCAATGAGCGACAAGTTGAGAATGTACTTGGACGAAGCTCTATATCGCTTGCATGGGTGGGGTGGGGTGGGGTCGTGATCCGATTATTGAAGATAACACAATGGGTACTAGTTAAAAAACAAAGCGTCCTACTTACGACGAGCTAATGGATGCACTTCAAACTGTCACACCCTGGCTTTGCGGAAGCGTGGGTTTATTTGGTGCGACGACATTGTTTTAAAGTTGATTCATCCATTGATTCAAGTTTCAAAAGTAAAATACGACGACATTGTTTTAAAGTTGACACACGCAACGAGTTACAACCCAACAAAATAAAAACATTGTTCATAAGACACAACCACAAACATGAAATAAACACAGCTTAAGACTTGTGACTCGTCCAGGCAAAAGTCACAACCCCTAAACTTGGATGACACCATTCTTCTACGCAGCGTAACGACAGTGCATACCTTGCCAGATCCCTAATTCCCTGAAATACATGTAAGTTGAAAAATCAACATAAAGTTGAGCGAGTTCATGTGAAAGTGAGTATGTAAAACCTTTGTAAGTATAAAATCCCTGGTATGTAGCAAATAAGGAAATAACGAGATCACCAATGGTTTGCAAGGCCATTGATATGTGTGAAGTGCAGTAGGAAGACTCAAACCTAGCAGATTTTTGCGTCAGGTACCAAGTCACCTCGAGGTCCGTTCTGTTGGGCCTGGGGCTGGGCTCGCTACACCTAGATAGATATACCGCTAAAGACCCTCGGTCCTACAATGAGGATTAATGGCCTCCAGTTCCCGCCTACTCACTCACATGATCTAAGTAGTAACCCTCCTTACGCTAACCATACCATGTAAAAAGTATTCGTAATCATAGTAACATGTATTTCACCCCCGAAGTATAAAAACTGAAAACAGTTAAGAGAAAAGGGGGACATGAACTCACAGAAGTGCGTCTCGAAATAGTATCTCCCAATTAACCTGCTGCGTGACGACCTACACGAACTAACTTCTATTAGACGGACGGTCGTGCCTTGGCTTAAGGTTTAACGTTTTTGGGAAATAGTTAGGCAACTATTTCGTATTTACACCTCTTAATTATTTAATAATTATAATCATTCCCAAGGATGGGGGCATTAATACATGTGCGTTTTTATAATTCAAAAAATATATTATTAAGTCTCACTTAATAAAATATATTTTAATTCATTTGTCTAAAATATTATATCTCCAAAATATACATATTTTTCCCAAAAATATTATATTTTATTCCATACGATTTCCAAAATAATACTTTTATCAAAATACGCATTTAAGAGTATTTTTCCGGTAATACATAAGTTACATTTAAAATTCGGGTGGTAATAATAATACCGGCGTAACTTAGATATTTATTTGTGATAGCGTTGGTATTATTTTGGAGTCGTGCTTTCACAAAATAATCATAAATTCACACAAGCGTTTTATTATGAAATATATATTCTCAATATATATTTAACAAGTTTCCTTTACGAAAATCCACCTCCGAATACTTGGTTATTTTATAACAAAAATCATGGTGAAGTTTGTTTGGAAAACAAGTCAAAAATATATTTATAACACTTGTCACAAAAATATTTCTAAGTGTTATTTTCTGGAAAAATTTCGCCAGAGTTTCCTCTGTAACTGGAGGTGGCCACGCTTACTAGCGTATTATTTTCTTTTCAAAATTCAATCAACAATTTTCCAATCATCAATATACAATATTCAATAATCAAACTAGTCAAAAATAAGCACAAATCGCAAACACATGAACTTGTAAGTTGTGTAAAATTATGTAGTAACCTTCCAACATTTTTAATAGATCTTGTTTTCTTTAAAAACATGTTTAACTGCTTAAAAACTTTGTTTTCAAAGAACATGTTGTTTTACAACTTCTAGTCAAAAATTACGGAAATATTTCTTTGTTAAATCCTTTTGTTACACAAGTGTTTACACACTTGTTTGTTCATAAAAAACACCTTTAGGTTATGAAAGATCCGACTTTAAAATAAGACTTGTATATTTTACTTGGTTCTTCGAAAATACCACTTGTAGATCTTTAGATCTACTAGTTTAAAACTCTATTTTACAAGAAACATTAACTTTACACAAGTTCATGTTTATGTATGGAAAGGTTTGTCATCTTGTATCTTCTACACTTAACATATTGCTAGTTCATGTTCCATGAACATGATCTAGCGTGGTTAGATGACGATCCGTTCCACTACTAGCAACCAACAACATAAAATAATAATTTCTAAACAAGATTCACAAGTTTTACACCATTTGTTTCTCTTTAACCAACTAGTTCATCTTTTATTCAAGACTTTTAGTTTGGATCTTTAGTGTTCTTGATTTTTATCCGTTAAATCTCTTATTAACCACTTTAAACATGAACAAGGAAGTGTTTAGAAGCACTTACAACTAGCTCGAGGCTAGGGAAGAATCAAAGCGAAAACAAGGTGGATAAAAGCAATGTAGTGAGGTCCTTGAGATTCCGTAAGCACCGAGCCTCCTTGCGTGTGACCTTTCACCTTTGTATGTAAGTGGTTTAGCAAGATTGGAACTTGAAAGTGATGGTGGGTGGGTGTGAGCTCTCGGCCGAACACAAGAGGAGAGGGAGAGAGAGTGCAATTTTTGTTGAAGTGTTGGTGGATGAAATGTGTGATTCCTTGGTTATATTTATAAACCATTTTAAGGCTTTATCCAACAAACAACATGCTTACTAGATATTAGGCAACATGGAATATAATAATCAAAAATTTGTGGTGGGTGTTCCCTTGGGGAACCGTTCGGTTAGAGGGGGGGGGGGGGTTAATAGTTTGATTTCAATGACATGGTTAAGTACTAGTTTGTTTAGTTAGAAGTTAGAACTTTAAGTTAGGTATTTAGTGTGTTATGTAATATAACGGGTGTTAGGGTGTTCGGGGACCCTAACTAGCTCATAAAAGGAAAAACAATGTCATTGACAATATTTTTATGTTCCGGGTAAAGTCCGGTTGTTTGGTTGGATATCAATCCGTTAAAGTGCTAAATAAGCATTTAAAGTGTCTTTAATATTATTTTTAGTGACACAATGAATTCCCGACACTTTGGAAAGTGTCTAGTATTATTTTACCCAGTTTTTGCACTTTACTAGTTATATTAAATGCTGAATTTTGTAATAAAGTGCATAATTTTGTAGTTAGAGCATGTTTTAGGCACATCCGGTCACTATAAATATCTCCTAGTGACGCAGTTTAACAATCCTCGCCTCCCTACACTCCCTACTAGTGTAGTAATCTATTCCCGGCTTGTACTGGCCTCAGAGACAATGTCTGTCTAGTGCTGGCTATGTCAGCATGTTTACTGGGTATTCCGTATAGTGTGCTCACTGTGCTTTTGTGCATCAAGGTTGTCACTGATGTTTGTGTGTAAATAATAGAGTGACAGTATAAATGTGATGCATGAGTATGTATGTATCAGAAATCAAGAAGCAGTTTAACCACAGTTGTAAGCAAGCACAATAATTAAGCATAAATCAAATATTAATTAATTCGTACGGATACCTGGTTTGGTGAGTGTTGTCACACAAACTTTGACAAGTAAATGTGCAATTATGCAACAATCACTAATTCAAAATAATACCATCCCTCATCTATCAAGCCCACTAGGACAATATCAAGGTGATACATTAGAAGGTGGTGAAAGTATCGATTAGTGAAGTTGTTTTAGTAATTTTATATTACCCGTTAGTAACTTATGAACAATTTTTGTTTTGTTTGTTTAAGTATTTTGTTTGGTTGTTTGAACGATTATGTTTTAATTTAGAATGTTAATTTGGTTTCATACGTTTATATAAATGTTTTTATATTCGTTTGTGTATATTTAAAAAATCATTATATACATATATCGTGGTTGATGTCATCATCATCATGTAACACCTCGTAAATTCGTGTCGAGTCATGTACTGACACGTGTCCATACTCTCAGTTGTGCCAAGTGTTGGACGAGAGGGACTATTTTTGCCAATTATTGAAAGTATGAATATGGAGGGACTAAAGGTGTCAACATGCAATTTAATTGCCCCTAAGTGACCCTTTGCGGACTGTATAACTTTAAGCTTACGGACCGTAAACATTAATATTTTTTTATTCCTGATGATCGGTTACGGACCACAAAGACTTATGTCTTACGGTCCGTAGGGAAGCTGGAAACTGTGTGCGCCTCAGTAGCTTACAGACCGCAAGCCTTAGGGCCATACGGTCCGCAAGCAATAGCCAAAGACAGTTTTGATTGGAGCCCAAGCAAATCTGCATGTTTGCCACCTATTCGAAATATTGAGCATTCTAGCTGGTCTTTACACGTTTAAGGACAGATGGAATGATCCAAAACTAGCCCATAACACCTGTAATGATATGGTTAACTGTAACACCCCAAAAACCCGAATATTTATATTCGTTAAATATTATGATATGGTACATCAAGAAATAAATGACTAGGTTATTTAACATAGTTATGAGTATGGTAGAAACAACTAAAGGATGAGAGTTGTGGCAATTATAATGAGTGGCAAACTTGAGGGACCAAAATGAGGAAAGATGAAACTTGAATTAATATATGAAAAATACACCCACAGACACACATAATCGTGTGTTCTAGAAAGAGCAGGAGCTCTTATGGAGCCAAAACCCTAATCATGGAAAATCACCAAATTGAAAGGCTAAACTAAGCTTAAATTCACAACCGAGCATGGATTAATGATCACCTTCACGAGGGGATCATAAGGTATGTCTTAAAAGATAGATTGGTGATTATGCACGAAGTGGGTTATGTTGTAAATCGCGAATTGGTATGAAATTGATCATGTATAAGGGTTAGAATCATCATATAGAACATAGGTTATGTATGGTTTGTGTTAATTTGATGATTAGTGGTGAAACCCATTAGTTATGGTGATGATGATGACTTGAATGATCACCCATGTCCAATTCTTGCTTAATATTGATGTATTTTGATGTGTATGATAGATTCTTGTTAGAGTAATTGAAAGATATGTGATACTAGTATGTTTGATGTTTATGCATGATTGATTCATGTTGATTAGAAGGAGGAATTTGATGAATTATGTATGAGACTAGGAGATTGTGCATGAATTAGTTGTACTTTATGTTTAAAAGGTAGTACATACACCAAGGGTATGATGAAATTAGAGATAATTGAGTTTAGATCACTAGTAAGTGATTAATAATGAAGTTATGAAGTGGGTTTTAGATAATGTGATGTAAATGGATGATTTACTTATGTTAATGATGTTTGGAATCATACTTGGGTGTGAATGTTTAAAGAAATCGGATAAGAAATGATAAATTAGCATGTTATAAGGTTGAATGATAAATTCCATATAAAATCCGTGTAATGAAAAGGTTGTGATGAATGATGAATAAGCTAACTATCTTGAGAATGATACATGATAGATGATGCTTGATAGGCGACATGGAAGCTTGGGAAAGAAGCGGGTCAAATGGAACTTATGTGCACGGGAAGCGTACTCGGATGCAAGGTAAGTAAGCTTACACCCTTTTTGTAGAATATTTATTCGTTGTATTGATTACGAACATGGTAATAAACATGTGAAGTATGATGTTCTGACAAGTATTTGATACGGGTCGGAATATGTGGGTATGATAAGGAAATTAAAGTTGATGTTTAAAAAGGGTAAAATGGACATTTGGAACTAACGGGTCAAATGGTGGAGATGTCACCATTTGGCATTATCGACTAATGAATCGTTTTGTCAAGTATTATGAATTCACAGATTTAATAGCGAAAGGATCTCGTTGTTATCATCTAACAATTTGGTGGACGAAGTAGTAAACGGATCTTAGCTTTGATCCGAGCAAGGTATGTGTGTTTAAAGTTGTAGTTAAGTGATAGGGATGGTTGAATGTGCAATGAAGTCCTTTGTTGTAAAGGATGGAGCGAAGTTGACAAAAATGCCCTTGATAGGTATATCGAGCAAACGACTTTAAAAGGTTGTTTAGAAACAAGCCATTAGATTAAATGATTACTTTGGACATGTATGAAAGCGAAAAGTATGATCTTTGCGAGTCAAAGTCCTTAAAATTGCGTAAATACCCTTAACGGGTCAAGATAACATTTAAGTGGAAATGGGTTGGGATGTTGTAAGAAACCCGTGATTGGGACCTTATATGATAGACGACGTTGAAATTATAAGGTTCATGAGGAATTTAAGTCAAACAATCAAGTTATGTTGATAAATGCATGAACGGGTCAAAATTTGGTCAAAGAGTAATAAGCCGAAGGCTTAAAAGTCATAAAATTCGTTAGTCCAAATATTGTATTTTTCACTCCATGTGATGGAGAATTAAATTACGGTCGCGTAGGAAAAAGAATCAAGTAAAACGGATAAACGGTTTGAAAGTTACGGCCGTTTTCGTAAAAATAATAAGCCGAAAATGTATAAGTTAAGAATTTCCTTAACCCGGATGTTAAATTTCAAGTTCACATGATATAATGTTAATTTACGATCATGTAGGAAGAAACGTGAGGTAAAACGGATAAACGGTTTGAAAGTTACGGCCGTTTTCGTGAAAAGGATTAAACCGGTAAATCTGTAGCTGGGCTGCAGCGTAACCTACGGCTCAGCCGTAGGCTACGGTACTGGAAGGGCTGTTTTGTTGATTAATATGTAGCTGGGCTGCAGCATAACCTACGGCTCAGCCGTAGGCTACGGTACTGGAGGGGCTGTTTTGTTGATTATTAATGGACTGTAAGCTACGGTCTGTAGACGGTAGCCTACGACAGGATTGATAAAATTGTTATATGTTGTTGTTTGATGGTGTATGAGGTAAATTATGATATTTAACAACTTTTTACACTTATAATACTAACATTTAAAGTTTTTTTAAATGCGGTTTGGGTCTCTAAGTATAGGGAACTCATTCTAATCAATTTCTAAAGCCTTATAGACAATGTTAAGATAAATTTGATATTAAGAAAGATAAGGGAAGGCATGTATATTTATGAAAGGATGAGCATGTAAATCGTTGTGATAAATTATTATGATCTACACGATACGGTATGATCGTCAAGGACGATGATGTATAAAGTATGCATTATAAAGTGAATGGAATATGCTAACATGAGTTCCAATATGATGAAGAGATGTGAAAAGTCAAGGAGGAAACTTATTTATGTTTATAATGTGTGCTAACGTTATGAATGTATGTGGTGAGCGCAGGTTGATCGGGTCACGGAGGATTAACAAGGGACAGAGATCATGGACTGAGTCACATGAAGGATTGTACGGGGTTGTCTAAGAATGTAACTTGTTATACATAAGTTATGTTTTATTCTATAAATGAGTTAGATTGATGTATTCAATATAAAAGAGTTGTTTTAAAAATGAACTTTCAAGTAAGACATAAGGTTTATAATGAAAGAAATTTTATGACACGAATATTCCGCTGCGACTTTTTTCTCAAATACGAACTAGGGTCTTCATTAACTCCATTCAAGTACAAATAGGAGTGATTTGCAACCATTTTCATTGCACCTCTTCTTTAAATTCATCTCCTCTCTTATCTGGAAGTTCCTGACTTGTAAATTTTGCATTTTGAACTTGTTAAAGCTTATTATTGGACCATCAAAACTAACTTTTATGTTGGTTTTGAATTTAGGTGATCTTAATTTGCGTCCGGATGATGATAAAGACAAGTATCAAGAACCGAACATTAGACTATGAAGCTTCCGCAATGAAACCATTTTGTTTATGTTACAAACAACTTATGTAAACAATGATTACTATCTTTTGAATGTCTAAATCTTGTATGTATGATAACTTATAAAAGTTTTTGAAAGGTCGCATTTTCATGTAAAATGCGTAGTTTATTATTAAAATTTTGATTTATTAAGACGGGTCTTACAGTTTACGTAAGTTTACCGAAACAGGTCAAATCCTTTCAATTTTGTTTCAAATTCCAGAATGTATATTGTTTACCCATATTATACAAGTCTTAGAACTTGTGGGGTTTAAACTACATTCTATTACAGTTATCGCTTAATCAAGCGTATCGTACCTTTTTCGTTAATTTAAGTTAACCGGTCAAAGTCTATGACTTGAATAAGACCTGTTAACATTCTAATTAGGGATGAGCTCGGTACCGTCCGGTACCGAAAGAACCGGTACCGAAAATCCTCAAAAGTGGGTACCGGTACCTGTACCGAATATACCCGGTTCGGTACGGTTCGGTACCGGTTCGGTACCGGTATTTGAGGGTAAAAACCAGTAAATACCGGTACCGAACCGGTTCCGTACCGAACCGGTACCGAAAATGTCAAAAGTCGGTACCGAAAAGGTACCCGGTTCGGTAAATTCGGTACCGGTTCGGTACCGGTACCGGGTCCATTTTGCTCATCCCTAATTCTAATTGGTTATTATACCATTCATTCCAGACTAGGGCCTTCCGGTAGATTGCAACTAACCTTAGTTTATTTTGTTAACGGTTGTGCTTATTGTTTCTTGCATTGTAAAACATATTTAAGCGAGGTAAATACTTTTAACCTAGTTTCCCTATACGGGCTTGAGATACGATAAATTATTACCGCTTGGTCAGGTATGGGATCATATGTCGGATTGTGATTACAAAATCTTCATAACCCGTTTTAATCTGTTTTGTCTGATAACTTAAACATTGGGGGTTAACGCGACCGTGTCCTGGATATCCTCGGCTCATTTAAGTTACTAATGGCCACGACTAAGCACGGGGTGTAGGCATACACCTGACAGATGCTAATGCTATTATAAATTTTTTTCTTACAGATATTGGGGATACCCCTTTGTGGGTTAAAGTGGCGTGTCAGTTATTCGTGTTATTCGGTTTCTGCACCGGACCCCATATGTATTGAGAGGCATGTAAAACTTTATACGAGATCATTTTGAATTGTCCCAAGTTATTTATGAAAATACATGTGCCTCGTGCACTTAAAACAATTTTTGAATGTTTTCAAAATGAGTCGGTTATTTGTATTTACCAATGTAAACTGACGTATCTTCAAAAGACTTAGTTACAAGTTGCAAGGTTACGTAATAGGCTGGAAGCTGCGTGGTAATGCTAAAAGAGGAATTTGCAACTCCTTTGCATAAGCCTATAGTATGTTGTCTCATTTTTGTACATTTTCGATCCGCCTGTGGATCTTTTATTACAAGCAGTCTGTATTATTATTTTGAACACTCGGACAATTATGTTTGTAATAATATTTTAAATCCAAGACTTCCGCTGTGTTATATGTGTTTGTGTATCTTGATATCAATCTCGTCACGTACTCCCCCACCGGGCGTTGTTAAAATATCAGGGTGTGACACATCATCATCATATTCAGTAAATCCCACCAATAGCAAAGCAAATGTAGGGTCTAAGGAGGGTAAGATGTAAACAACCTTACCTCTATCCTGTAGGAATAAAGAGACTGCTTCCAGTGAGACCCCGGCTCGATAGTTGATGTTTACGCATTCAATATTTTACCAACAAATCAATATTTTATTTTTCACATGTTATGATCAATACCTACACATAATGTTACTTTCACCCACACATATATTTATCACACGTGTCTTAACCATAGTACACGTCAGATGCCACATCGGTTGCCATGTCAAACGCCATCCAAGCAAATTACTACACTTTCAACCACACATATATATTAGTTTTAGCCACGCCTATATGTGTAGCATGCTATATACCTACACATAACTGATGCACAAATATTGATCTATATCTAAAGTCGCGAGTCTAAACATCATGACACTTAATTTATGTGTAGGTAAACACAACTACCAACACATTATATGTTTTTCCCCACGCATATTGTGGGTGGGTAAAGACCCAAATTTCTTGTAGTGACATGCGATGTAATTATACTAAGTCCACAAGTGAAGACTAGACGTGCCCTGAACCACCATGGCTAACATAAACCACAACAAACAATATCAACACCTCGATAACTATGTCTATCACAACATAACTTTTAACAATGCATGAATATGTGCAACCACATAGTATCGTGTGGCATCCGACCATGCGGTTTAGGCTTGCCAGGCCAAATAGTACTATTCACAATATTCACTGGCTAAATGGTTGATCACTTGTGCTTGCGGGGATTTTCCGTGTGTTAGATGTATAACTTGGATAATTCGCATCAAAATTGTGTTCATGTGTGCATGGTACAAAACATTGGTACTTGTCATAAACGAGGTCGATGTGCGTCTATCAATCCGAAATGACCTAATAGCATCAAGTTGTGACGTTGGATCACGTTTCGTGTTCAAAATCAGATTTAGTTCCATTTCACCGTTTCCCGTGCTCGACATGGTTGTTCATTTTTTTGGGCTAGGATAATGGTGTGGTCACATACAAGTTAAAGACTTGTTTAGTGGTATAAATTGATATGTTTCGTAAAGAAATTCGAGTGTTAAAACACTCAAATTTGCCTAAATGGCAGTTCTAGTCATTGTAGTTTAGAATTTTGTCACACCCCGATATTTCCACGTATTACCGGTAGGCCCGGTGGGGAGTGTTGTGACGTAGTTGATATCATCATAGTCAAATAATCACAGTTCAATGCACAACGGAAGTCAAAAGCGAATATATTACAAACTGATTCAAAATTAACTTCAATGTTACAAACAGATTGTAAGGTGGATCCACAGGCGGATCTTAAAACAGAAAGATAAACACTGTTCAACAGACTTTAGGCATCTAGAACTTGCAAGATTCCCTATTAACGCCCTGAGCTCCCAGCCAATTACGTACAGTACCTGTCACTTAACCTTTTTGGAAAATACGTCGGTTTACACTGGTAAATACAATTAACTGACTCATTTTGAAAAGGTTTAAGAAAATTGATTTGAATGCACAAGGCACAAAATATCTTTTATAACTTGGGACAACAATATAAAAATAATCTTGTATACAGATTTACATGTTCGTTATACATTCAGGGCCCGATGTTAGAAACCGAGTCAAGATTAACAGACACGCCACAAGTATAGGCCCACAAGAGAGTGAGATACCGTTTCCCTTATGCAACCGTCAGGTGTATGCCTACACCCCGTGCTTAAGACGTGGCCATTTTATTATAATGATGCCAAGGATATCCGGGACATGGTAATTTAACCCCTAAAGGCTTTTATTTCAAACAATACAGATTAAATCGGGTTACCTCAATAATTTAATCACAATACGATTAAACATTCAATACCCGACCAAGCGGTATTATTATAATACCATATCCCAAGCCCGTATAGGGAAAATAAGTTAAGAGTATTTACTTGAGCTTAAAATGCAATTTATACTCAGCCGTATATCCTAGTCAGCAAGCACAAGTACCTCTACTGGGGCTCTTAATCTGGAACGAAGGTTTTATTAACCTATTAGATTCCTAACGGGTCTTATTTAAGTCGTAACTTAGACCGGTTAGTTTT
The DNA here is from genome assembly GCA_030545235.1 of Helianthus tuberosus. NCBI lineage: Eukaryota > Viridiplantae > Streptophyta > Magnoliopsida > Asterales > Asteraceae > Helianthus > Helianthus tuberosus. Next base: position 40,926,096 of record CM060384.1, on the reverse strand, counting down.
AAGGAAAGGTTTACGGTTCAAAACGAATGATTAAACGAAGACCGGAATAGAAGGTGATTTAGACCCGACAAGTTTGGAGACTTGTATAATATGGGTAAACTAAACACATTCTGGAATTTGAGGCAAAAATGATAAGGTTTGACCCGTTTTGGTCAATTTATGCAAACTAGTTACATAAACCGATCCGAACGCGAAATATGCGTAACGGGTAACCATAAGAGCCATATACAGGTTTTCTAAGTTAAGATGCCTTAAATATGTTGTGATATCAGTAAGATACCTTCCATTATGCCCAATTTGGATTTAAACACAAATTATGCCTCGTAGGGTATTTTGGTCATTTTAAAGGCTATAAAAGAGATTAAATATAACTCTGAGGTTCAGGTCTGATTTGATCATTAAAAATACTTAATTTAATAAGTTACATCAGTAGAGTATTACATATATGTGAAATTTATTGTTTATAACCAAACTATGCACCTAAGGGGCATTTTGGTAATTTCACATAAGGTTTAAAGGTCAAATATGGAAAGCTGAGTTTAAAACTTTTGCTTACTGTTAAAGTATAAAAATTTACTAAAAATATCAGTAGGTATCAAGTCTTATATGATAAAAATAGTTTTAATACATACTATGCGTTTAAAACGCGTAAAAAGACGGTTTTAAGCGATTCCCGGGTTTTATAAGAAAAGCTGATATTTTTATCATTCCAGAAGGCTTAAAATATACTGTTTATCAAATAGCCAACCCGACCCAAAACGAATAGCCAACCCGACCCGACCCGAAACGATAGGAATTTTTTTTTTAGTCCCATCACTTTACGCCGCCTCGAAACTTTTGGTCAAGCTCCGCCACTGGCTAGAACCCTATGTTATGCTCAGCCTAAAAATAAATAAAAATCTTCAAAAATCCCAAAATATTATATTATATCAGTGGGTAAAAAGTTTGGTATCAAAAATTGGGTTTAGATAGGCTTTATGCTAATTACGCCGTTTAATTAATAAAAAGCTTTCAATTTACGCTATTGAGCATAACTCTTAATCTAGACCTCAAACTGATGTCAAATTTTTAGGACATGTTTATAATTCAGTAATAAAGGTTATTGTCCTCTCACATTTTCAAAAATCTTGTTTTAAGGTCAAAAGGGCATAATAGTCAACATTTAGGCATATAACGGAAACATGCATATGAATCGGATAACTAAGGAACCAAGTTGTATAACCTCAGAGGGTTATACTAACCTATAACCTGGTCCTAATAGAGCTCTAAGGCATTTCTAAAATATGCTACGTTGGGTCAGAACTGAAAGTCAAAGCAAAAGTCTACTTTTGCGACTTTCGGTTCCGAACCGAGCTTAAACTGAAAATTGTCGGGTTGAACATGCTTAGACATGTTCTTACATTAATTATTAAGTTATATAAGTGATAAAACAGGTTCCATAGCTTTTACATTATTAATTATGCGTTTAATTGAAATTTAGCTTTCTGTTGACTTTTTACAATCAAGTTTGACCCGACAATTGACCTAGTTAGAGTGGGAATCAGAGGGTTCCCTTTTCAGGGTTTATTACCCACATAATTACCAACTCATAGCCACTTTCAATTCGAATAATGGCTGGATTGATAGTGATTAAACAGAAAGTCAAAGCTTAATCATGATAACCTTGACTTATGGCAATTAACTAATTAAAACTTAATTAGAGAATCTAAGAGTACTTACATATGGTCCTATGGACTGAATATAACTCAGAGGAGGTGCCAAGATGTTCAGGATCCTCATATTTGAGAGAGAGCAAGAACTCAAGAAAATGGTGTAAGTGAAATGAATTGGGTTCTTGGTCTATTTATAGTGTTTGAGGGAAAATGGATGATCAACAAGTGTTAAGGAGGTTTGTAGGATTATTACAGCTGTTATAACAGCTGTTGTGATCAGCTTGTTGCCCAAGAAAATGTTTGGTAGCTGCTGTTTTAGTCCCTGCCATGTTTTATTCATATTTTAACTTTCAAAAACAACCATATTAGTCCCTGCAGGTTTTTAATGCATATATTTAAGTTTCAGAACTGACATAATCAGTCCCTACAGGTTTTTAATGCATATATTAAGTTTCAGAACTGACATTATCAGTCCCTGCAGGTTTTTAATCCCTTTCAGACTTTCAGAACATGCAGTTTCAGTCCCTGTACTTGTTAAATGTCATTTCTGACTTATTTAAGGCCCGTTAACCTCATTTCAAGGCTCTACTATGAAGCCTAAACATAGGGGACATGAAACATGCTCAAAATATGTTGGATGTCGGTTCGTTTGGTCGTACGGTCACGTTGTTCGGCTAATTACGACGAAACACGAACGGATGCGAAAAACGATCCAAATTACGCGACAAATGGAATTTTATCATGCCGATCACTAAAATAAAATATTTTAATGCTTACATAAATTTTTGGATGTCCGGATATATTCAGAATGTGAGATATGCGCGAAAATGCAAACTTGTGCACTTTTTGACACTTTTAGTTCCTGCATGACTTAAAAGTTTATTTTTGCGCACCAAACACCTCTAAGCCTATATCTAAGCTATATAAAGAATAATTAGGGCATGTTTAACTCATGGTCATACTTCAGAAAGTCCGATAACATACGAATCGACATACTTTTGAAGTTTGACGCAAATAGTCCTTTAATTGCACAAAGTAGCGCGAAATGTCGTTTAATGACATCCAAGCCTCCCATGGCCCATAATGGGAATTACCAAGCATGAGTTTAATTATTGCTATGCTCTTGATAACTTAAATGGTCACCAAAAGGCGTAGATTCAAAAGTTGAAGCTTTAGGTCCCTCTAATGCGCAAACTAGCGCATATAATCGTTTAATAGCCTCGAAGCCTCATCTAATCCATATTAGGCATTCTTGAGAGTATTATTAAACATCACGATGCTTCGGGTTTGCTAAAAGATCATTCAGAGGTATAATTAAACATATTGACACTTTTAGTCCCTCTAACTTGCAAAGTTGCGCGTATCTTTACTTATAGGCATAAAAACCTTAAACGGCCAATAATTGGCATTCCCGAGAGTATAATCAAATATCATGAAGCTCCTGGTTTGTTAAAAGGTCACTCAGAGGTAAGAATTAACATGTTGACGCTTTTAACCCTTCATTGCGCAAACTTTCAATTAATTACGCAAACGGCTACACTCGATCAACAAGTGGCTCATTTGTGAATATAAATATCGTACAAGGTTATTCAGAAACTTATTTTATGTATGATAACACTTCCAGTCCTTTCATAATCAAAGTTTTTGATTTTTTGAAAAATTAGTCCCTTAAATTCAATGTTTGACTTCATGAGGGTTTATTACACGTGTCAATACATTATTGGACGTGATTTTACGAGGTGTTACAAATTTGCCAACCAGACATGTGATTTACCCGAATTGCCCAAGTTACCCATGAAAAGTTCATATTCACTCCAGACCTTATAACTATCATTTACTAGCCACCGAAATGCCCAAAAGCCATGGCAGGTTTGTACAACAATAGTGTTATCGGTTTTTGTTAAAATAACGTTTTTAACGCGTAATTATCATAAT